>JAANBB010000340.1:0-45131 GCA_014621425.1 Cylindrodendrum hubeiense
ATAATACTAATTATAATTAATAGACTTAAAGGATATAATAAACTTAATAGATTAATATTATACTTAATATAATAACTTAAAAGATATAATAGACTTAATAAATATAATAGATTTAATAAGTTAATATTATACTCTATATAATAGTATTTCTAAGAAATTAATTAATTACTAAGACTTAGGCTTTAACTTTATTATCAGGATCTAGAATCTAACTTAATATTAATATACTATTAGCTAGGTATATTTGATTAGAAGGAGTTAATTAGGCGGGCTCTAGGAATAACTATTAGGATATTTATACTAATTATTCCTAGAAATAAGATTATTTTGATTTTAATAGGTTAAATACTAAGGGATATAAAGAGAAAAGATAGTAGAATTTTAATATACTAATAATATTTTTTAAGTTAATAAGGATAGTAGAAAAGTTATATGTCTATAAGATTATATACCTATAGTAAAAGTTCATATACCCCTAGTAATTACCTAAATATAATAAATATATATAAATTTTTTTTACTTTTATAGAATAACTTAATAAAAATAAATAGAATTAATATAAATATACTATATAATAAATAAGAGTTTACTATATAAATAGTAATATATATAAAATAAAATACATTAATATCTAACTACTTAAACTGAAATCTTTTCCCAGATAGCAGAAGCTGTAAGTTCCTCAAATGTATCGTTAATAACTCTGTTAACCCTGATTACAATATCATCAATGTCCGCTTCCGAAACAATGTATGGCGGGCAGACCAGGAAGTGATCTCCAGCATAGCCGTCGTAAGTACCATTGGCATTAAACAGTGCAATCTCATAGCCCTTGCTCATGCCTCGCGCATGGAGCAGGCCATTCAAACCCAGGCTCGTGGGGAAGGGCTCTTTCGTCTCCTTGTTGACCACGAACTCGACACACCAAAATAGGCCGCGTCCTCTGATGTCACCAACGAAAGGGTGCTGCAGCAGTGTGCTCTTGAGTCTTTGTTCAAGGTAATTGCCCATTTCACGGACTCGCTCGACCAGGTTGTCCCTCTGGATAATATGCTGCACCTTCAGCCCAGCAGCTGCGGCCAGAGGGTGGGACATGTACGTCTGCCCGTGGGCGAATCCCTTACCCGATCTCTGGAAGGAATCGACAAGCCACGAGTTGACAAGCACGGAAGAAATCGTGCCATAGCCCGCACCAAGACCCTTGCCGACAACCTGGAGGTCAGGGATAACATCCTCTTGCTCCCAGGCGTGGAGCGTACCGGTGCGACCCATGCCACACATGACTTCGTCCAGGATCAAAAGCGCGCCATACTTCTTGCATACGGCGTGCATTGCTGGGAAATATCCCCGGACCGGCAACGCGCAGCCGCTAGCCTATAATATCACCGTTAACCTATGACCTTTGATACCCAGGGCCGAATTCAACGTACGCTTCCCCCAACAGTTTCGGCAACAAATGCGCAGACTTTATTGGGGCCCACTCTCTGAAACTCATCATCCAGCTCCTGTGCCAGGCGGAGGACAAATTCGTCTTCAGTCTCGCCCTGACGTAGCCCGCGGTACGTGCTGCAAGCGGAGACACGGCTGGCTGTCTGGGGGATCAGAGACACGAAGGGATCCTTGCGGCCCTTGAAGTCGCCAAGAGTGAGAGCGCCAAGAGTAGCTCCATGCCACGCTCCAGTTCGAGTAATGAATCGCGTGCGTTCAGGCTCAGGGGTAGCGAGACTGCTGAAATACGTCTTGGCCAACTTGAGGGCCACTTCTACTGCTTCGGACCCTGTTTGAGTTAGCCAGAATCACTGCCGCTGACTTCATTCAGAGGGGCGTACCTGATCCACACAGGACGGCCTTTGACATGTGGCCATATGTCGACTCAACGAGGAAGTCGGCAAGGTCCTCGGCAGATTTAGTCTTGTAAAAGCCGGGATGGCAGTACGAGACGTTCGACATCTGATTGATCATGGCCTTTTGAACTTCCTGGTTATCGTATCCCAGGCAGGCAACAGCAGCACCGCTGGTCGCATCTAGAATTTGTCTCCCATCGCTGGTGTTCAAGAAGATTCCAGACCCGGACTCGACGAGTGCAGCGGGATGCTTCTCAAAGTTCTTGTAGAGAAGACTGTTGCTAGGCCCCTTGGATCCCATTGTAAAAGTGGTAAGTGAGTTGTGGGAGAGATGAGAATGAGATTGATGAAGAGATCAGAATGAGATTGACGAAGAGATGCGAATGGGATTGATGGAGGGAATAGTCCAAAGAGGGCATCAAGGCACCCTTATATAGCAATGCTGAGTATATATGACTTCTATTCTCAACCCCTATATCCTAGAAGGCTGCTCAAGAGGCGGCCCGAAGTCGCCTGAATGCATACGCCCCAATGCATCATTGCGAGCTTGCTCATGTTTGCTATGGTAATGATGAGTTGCTATTCTGCCGTCCCGCAGGGATGCTGACGCAACACCCCAATCATACCATCAAAAAGCACCTTCAAGTGAAACAATTCTCAGCTTCGCACGACCGGACCTTCTGATTCGTTCAAAGGCAACTAGAGACCAGCTCGTTCTCCGTCTAAGCGAGCATGCAATTCAGCTCGAGAGTCAAACTAGCAGGAGCCTCACCACAAGCTAAGCTTTAGGTCGAAGCCTCCTTAATGCTGGCTCGTACCGTGCCGTGCCGTCCCCTGCATTGTAATATCGAGCCGAAACCGTGCCCAAATTCCGCGGCAGGGAGAGCGCGCTACTGCACGTAATGAATATGGGCACTAGAAATTGCCGACGTGATGCGGAGACGACAATGACCTTTACAGCCAATGAGCTGCCAAAGAGCCGCCCCTGGATGCAGATCAACATTGAGAGGGGGCTCACCGCTTAGGCGATGATGTGGAAAATGAGTGCCTAGACTACCCTAGGTTTACAAAACCGAGATGTTGATACCCCGAGTGAAGGTCTCAACTTTAGCCACGTTACTACTCAACAACACTGAACTATTCACCGATTTCGCGCCAAGATGACTGTGGAAATTCCCTTTGTGCCTCATGTCTTTGACGAGTCCGAGGCCTCGGGTTCGATTCATCCCCTGGCCTCTTTCCTCTTCCCAGACAGAGGGGCAGGCAATGGGGAGATTGAGGTTACGAGGCTGACGCAGGGCACCACCAACGCAGTGAGAGTTGACACCGTAGTAACGTCCCCCGATAGCATTCACTTACTCGCCGTGCTCTGTAGTTATTCAAAGCTAGCCATCAAAGACCTGACCAAGCTTCAAAAAGTGCCGAGGAGATTGTTTTGGTAAAAGTTTACGGAGAGGGCACCGAGGTCACAATTGATAGGAATAGTACGTTTCCCTTGAGAGCTCACGTGTTAAATTCGAACCCTACAGGACCTGACGTGCCCAAGAGGAAATCAAACTTCACAAGATTCTTTCCGACAACAAACTTGCCCCGTCGGTCTTGGTTCGCTTCTCCAACGGACACGGATATCAGTTCCTCGACGGTACACCATGTTCGGTTGAGGCTATTGTCGAAGAGAAAATATGGCGCGGAGTCGCTCGAGAGCTGGCGAGATGGCACGCTGTGCTTCCAAATGCTCCTGCCGATGGACCTGACGTCATTCTCAAATTCGAGCCCAGTGTTTGGTCGACTGCCAAGAAATGGCTCGATGCGCTCCCGAGCGAGACGGAGCATCAAAGAGCTCAAAAGAGCCAACTTGAAGCCGAATTTGACTACTTGATTGAGCACCTATTGAGAAACCGGCCACAAGATCCCCTGGTATGACCCTGCTGCACTTCAAACCAGTCATGTATTTTGCCTGCTAAGAAACATTGACGTGTAGGTGTTTGGCCATGGAGACTTGCTTTGTGGCAATATCATCATTCAGGAAGAGGCTGCCGAGGGAACTCCGGCGTCTGTGAGATTCATCGACTACGAGTGGGTTATCATGTCGCCACCTTGATGAATTCTTGCCACATTCAGAACTAATGCCGTGTGATGTTTGTTTAGGCACTCTACATACTGCCCCCGGGCATTTGAGCTGGCCAATCACTTTGCCGAGTGGACTGGGTTCGAATGCAATTACAATCTGCTCCCGACAAGATCGACCCGCCGCGAGTTCATTCGTGAATATTTGCAGACACACCATAACATCAACAATGGACAAGACGGCACGGCTAGTTCACATGCCTCCCAAGTTGCCGAGGCGGAGGTAAACCAGGTTATGGCCGATGTGGACTTGTTCCGCGGCTTCCCTGGATTCTACTGGTGAGTCTCAAAATACCCGCAGCGAGTGTCTCTAGCTAACGCGTATGCGACAGGGGGCTGTGTGCTCTGATCCAAGCCCAAGCGTCTACCGGGTCGATCGATTTCGATTATGCGGGCTACGCGGAGAAGCGATTGTCGGAATATTGGGCATGGCGGCGGTCGGGCGGCCCAGACACGCAGACGACGGAGCCCAACCAGGCCGTCTCGCAGCGAGAAGCAAGATGGGCGGCGCCGTAGAGGGGCCTCGGACTTGCATCAGCGTCCAATGGTGGCAACTCTCTGTGAGGCTTGGGGTGTGCTGAGCTGAGCGCTAACTAGCGGGCGATCATTGCATTGCGCCCAAGTGTCGATCACGCTACTTTTTGGTGGATCTGTCTACGGGCCGGCAAATCCACATCATCCACACCACCTGCAGGCTGAGGAGTAGCAAAGAAGTGCAACCAATTGAGCCAGCATTATGCCAAGAAGGCGGCTGCGGTGGATATATCGACCAGGGTCTAGACAATTTCATCATCTCCACGAGCGTAGCGTTGGACGCTAGTCACATATGCCGAGACAATACGAAGGGAATTCACGGGACACTGACACATTGCGCATGTTCCCAGCCTCATATTTCCACTAGCCCGGAGCTGGCCTCTGCCGAGCCCCTACCAGGTCCTCCCTGTAACCTGAAGAGCAGGTATCATGTACGTAGAATGTACGCAGAATGTCTTGAGGCCCGTAGCGTGCCGTGTCTTGGGTTGTCAGCTAGTCTGTCTTAGAAAGCCGACCCGGGTAGCCGATCTTGGGTAGTTGGCTGTGATTTCTCCTCATCAACACAGTCTTTTCACGTTAAAGAACAAGGTTAAAGCCCGACATTTCCCGTCGTTCTTAGTGTCACACCGCCAGCCACCGCCAGGTCCTGATCCTCATCCCCCCTTCCCCCCTCCAAAGCAACTCGTTGTGCCATCATCATCACATTATCAAACATGGAGTTGAAGAGGACTTTTGCTCGATGCCTATCCTTCATCGGAGCCGACGTCATCTGGCATTCGAGTCGGAACCTCAAGCTCCTGATCTTGCTGCGCATGGTCAGGCTGCTCGGCTATGGAGGCACTACGTTCGTCTTGGCTCTGTACCTTAACTCTCTAGGCTTTCAAGACTCCGACGTGGGTGTGTTCATGACAATGACACTGATGGGAGACCTGGCTATCAGCTTTGCCCTTACCTACGTTGGTGACCGCATGGGCGTCCGATTTACCGCTATTATCAGTGCCCTTCTGATGTGTATCAGCGGTATTGCATTTGCCACCCTGGACAACTTCTGGCTTCTACTGCTTGCTAGTATTGCTGGTGTCATCAACCCTAGGTAACCCCCACCCCAGACCTCTTATTTAGCAAGTTTACCAGGGTATCCGCTAATACACCAATCATGTAGTGCCAATGAAATCGACCCATTCAAAGCGATTGAGGAGGCAGCTGTCGCTCGCCTCAGTACCCCTGAAACACGAAACGAAGTCTTTGCTTGGTGGTCAATGCTGGGCATGCTGGGCACGGCAGTAAGCAACCTGCTTACTGGATGGGTTCTTGATACCCTTCAGAACTCAGGGGTCAAGCAGGTGGACTCATACCGAATTATCTTTCTGGGATATGCCATCACTGGTATTATAAAGCTGTGTTGCTGTCTTCTCCTTGGGCCAGACGTGGAATTAAAGGCACCTAAAGAGGAAGCACGACAAAGTGAAGAACAAGCCGAGAGCGAGCCTCTCCTTCATGACTCTTCGGAATCATTATATGGAGGCATTAAACCCGGCGCGACCAGCACTGAAGCAGCAACATTGACCACATCGCCGACGCAGAAGAAACGCATGTTTACGCCCTCGTCCTTTACATTTATGTGGCAGCTATCACTTGCTATGGTCTTTGACTTTGTAGGTTCTGGCTTGGCCCAAATCTCATGGATGACATACTTCTTTAAACGAGAGTATGATATTCCTGAGGGAGCCTTGGGATCTGCTACCTTCACTGCTGGGATTATCTCATCAGTACTTAATCTCGTGTCATCACCACTATCACATGCGATTGGTCAAGTTCAGACGATGGTTCTCTGCCATACAATCAACTCTATCTCCCTCTTGATAGTCTCGGTTCCCGCGAATAAGTATATAGCCCTTGCTATTTTTATTTTCCGGATTATCACGAGGGAGATCGATAATGCTCCCAGGCAAGCCTTCATCTCTGCCGGGGTCTTGGATGAGGAGCGCACATCAGCAATGGGCGTAATAAATATTGTCAAGATAGTAGGCAGTTGTGTTGGGTTATATTCGACAGGTTTATTTGCTAGTATGGATAAGTTCTGGCTAGCATTTTTTACTGCCGGCGCTTTGAAGCTTGTTTATAATGTCTTAATTTTGGGATTTTTCTGGCGACGACACTGATGGTCGGGAATTAGGTAAAGACAAAATGGGGGAATTATTGCACTGGGTTTTGCATCCACGGTAGTTGGCGTATCTAATTGAACCATATATTCAACAAACAATCCTGCTCGTATCCTTACCACCGTCACATACACCACCGCGGCGTTTAATTAGAGTTCGGAAATGAGTGTTTGCCTTGCTCTATAACTCAGGCTACAGAGTCGCTGAGCAACTTTCCGGGTTTTCCTCAAGGTAGAGTCAAAAGTCTACTCAATGTATTTTTATAGTAAAGTGTTTGATCACCTCCTTAAATTTAACAAGCTACTTACATCATATGTTAAAAGTAGTGTTAATGAAAGTCTTCAATGAGTCATATTTAAGTTTCTGAATATACAAACAACAGCATCTCTCCAACCATGATAATCATTTTTACGATCAAGAATGCGCAGATGGTCCTTGTCTTTTGTATATGAACAGCCTATACACTCTAACGTGTCATCGATGTTAATCAGGTGTCGCATCTGCCAACTACGGAAAAAGGGAAATGAATACTCCGCTAATGCGTAGTGCAAAGATGGCCCAAGTAGATGTGACATCAGGTTATTGACCGTACTAAGTCCTTACGATATATAGTCGGATAGATACTGCCCACAATTGCCCCATTCAGAGGATCGAATTTCATAATTTCCTTTTCCGAATAGTCGGTCTCTGTGCACCAGATATCAAAGACGATCATACAACGCATGAGGTAATTGAGTAGACTCATATAATACATCTAGTAGCACCAAAATGCCTGAATATACGAATCCAGTATTAACACACCGCAGAAAGAAACTAATGTGCCGATGAGAAGAGGGTTGACTAGTGATGTAAAAAACTCATTAGGCGCGTAAGCAGCAATGAATTTACCGACTCCAGCGTAAACAAACTAGTAGGTCGATATAACAAAGAATGTTACTCCTACGCGAGAAGGGGATGGGGGAAATCCCACATTACAATACCAACAGATGTTGCACATGGCCAGTAGCATATCTTCAACGTAACACATCACCACATGGGATCAACAATATGCCCGTTGATAGTCGCATTATCTATCGTTAAGGTCAATCTATTGATTGATTTAGGATCTTCTATTATTACCTCCGGCATTGATGAAAGCTGGGCTACGACAATGATGCAAGGTTTCACATCTGATTTAATTGATCGAAAGTGGCCTAGATCTGAGATTGTTGATTGTGTACCATTTTAATGTGATAAACAATGGTATGTCATTCGAGAGAATACCCGTTAATGGAGTGTCAGCTCTGCCATCCTTTTCGAACCCCCCTCAGGGTTGATCATGTACCCCATCTGTTCACCTGGTATTATCTCCGCCCCCTTCTTCAGAAGTGCGGCCATAGCCATAATGAGACCGACACACACTCCGTTGTCACTCTCTTCCCCTGTGGCTAGAATCACCTTGTCCTTCAATTGACTGATACGCTCCGAATCCATCGGGGTAGTTGTTGTTGTTGTTGTTGTATTATTACCGTCGTGAGGGCACCGGAGGTGCCCACAGAATCCCCTATGGGCAAGACGACAATCCATCGGGGTATATGTGTACTGTCTGAGTTCGAACTTGAACTGGAACATACAGTTGGCACGGATCTCATCACCTCGCTTTGTGTCCACGTAGTTTCACATCCTAGTTGCGTTGGGTCCTTCCGAGACACCATCGGTGAACTATTTGATGGGAGTTTCGGCGCCGTTCGCGCGGTACTTTTCATCAATAAGTTGAATGAGCCCGCCTGCCTATTGCTGGAATCCTTCCAGCAAGATTGAGAAGCTGGGTGGCTAATGGATCACAAGCTTTCTCACGCACCCCGGATGACTGGCTAGCAACTGTTGTGTGGCCGCGCCGCCTGAAGAGGTGCCGAAAACGATGCCATTGGCATCTGAAGAGAGGTGTAGAATCAGTCGCTGGGAATCGTCGCCGTCAGTCTGAAGGCGATTGGCGAAATCCTGGCTGCCAATGAGAAGACTCTTATGATGAATATTGCTATTCGCACACTTTCAGGTTGCTATCTACACACTTTTAGGTTGCTATTCGCACACATCCTTATACAGCTATTTCGAGAATTATCAGCGATACACCTAATATGATGTTTCCCCAGGAGAAGCCCAATAAGCATAATCATTAGTATTTGTTCATCCTAAACCTACTTTTATATTAGTTATTTATCAGGCCTAGCTTTGTATTTATGTGTGAATAGCAATACTCTTTATAATGTCCGCGGCGGTCATAGCAGGCGACAGTAAAACGATCCGCAGTAACTTGGGTGGCGGAGTGGAAGACGCTGCCACGGCCGTTCACATTCAGAATTAGAAGGAGCAGCGGGCCCTGTTTACCCCCAAAAATTGGGGCAGTGAAGAATTGCGCTGGGAACGATAAACTCAGACATAGCTGTGCATTCCGTACGAATTGGAGATGTTAACAGGGCGTCTCGCTGTGAATTGAATGGGAACGAATTAAGCAGTAGAGTAATAAACAAGGAGTTGGAGAATTAATGAGAAGAATTAAATGGCTCTATATACTTTATTCCAATCTGACACTAGGCTAGTACCTGAGGTCTTCGTCGGCATACCGATTTAACTCCCATTGCCCAGTACAGATATTTCTGACGTGATAGTAAAAGATCGGAACCAGCACCGCATTTGGCCGAAAAGTAGGGGAGATAAGGGATGCTTCCCATTGGCCTAAAACCTTAACCTAACACCTCACCTTGGCCCGCTTAGCTTATTTACGTATAATTTGCGGCCTGTAGTTATGTCATGTTCTGTGTCACGGCCTGCGAATATACCTTAGCTGGGCGGTCTATAAGGGCAGAACTACTACAGCCTGTGTTATGGTCTTATAGGCAGGTAGGTAGTTTACTATGGTAAATCAACTTACTTACTTTGTATACGTTGTAGAATACTACTACTTAAACATGACTCCAACAATCGTCCTCATTCGCCACGCCCAGGCTCTTCACAACGTCAACAATGAGTACCCCCGCCATTCTGCATTCCCTTGACGCGTGAACTGAGATTCCCACCCTCTCTCCACAGGACTACTCGATCCATGACCCCCCGCTATCGGAGCTGGGCGTCGAGCAGTGTGCTGCCCTTCGCAAGCAGCTCCAGTCGGCCTTTGCGTCGGAAGCCACCGACGCTGGTCATGTCGCTGTCATCGTGAGCCCTATGCGGCGCACGATGCAGACGGCCATGTTGTCGCTGGACTGGCTGATTGACCGGGGCATCGAGTTCGAGGCCAACGCGGACTGGCAAGGTGAGTGGCCAGATTGTGCATGAGATGAGTAGTTCACTCAACGGGCATCGTGGCCGCTGACTCTCCTGGTCTTCTCCAGAAAACTCGGACAAGCCCTGTGATACGGGAAGCCCCGTCTCGTCGCTGACGGGCGACTTCCCCCACGTCAACTTCAGCAACGTCGACCCCGTGTGGCCGGACAAGACGTCTCCTGCTGCTCGCCGCTACGCGCATACCAGGCGTGATATCCTTGCCCGCGGGCAGATTGGCCTGAAGGACCTCAGCCAGCGGCCCGAGAAGCTCATTTTCGTCGTCTCCCACTCGGGCTTCCTGCGGGAGGGCGTCGTCGGCTTCTGGTTCTACAACAGTGACTACCGCATCTTTGACTTTGACCAGGAGGCTGGAGGTCTGAACCTGAAGCAGCACGAAAGCACTATCGCGGGAGGCATGGGCTTGTCCCGGACCGAACCTGTCCCCCTGGGATCGGAGCTTCCGGATGGGGACGAAACTACGCAGGCTGTTACGGCGTAAAATAGACACGTCTCAGGCTCTATACTACTGGGTTCCAAGCCGTTAGCACACGATAGAATCACTAGAAAAAAACCTAGAAGCATCAGAACATGCTAAGCACTTGCCCGCAAAGGAAGAAATGGACACTGAGCTGGGTATCTATTGCTTTTAAACACTGTAATCTTGTCACGTTCTCTTATATTATCCTCGGGAAAAGATGCTCATCCGCTAGCAACGAGGAATTGGTTCGAAATCATTTCGACAAAAAGCTCTGGAAGGCTGACTGGTCAATGATGACGTTTCCAACGGCCCTCAGACGCTTCCTGCCCTCCTTTTGCCTCTCCAAAAGCTTCTTTCGTCTAGAAACATCAGCAGCATGCAGCTTCGCAAGCACGTCCTTGCGAAAAGGCTTGATGGTCTCGCGCGCGACGATTCGGCTCCCGACTGTAGCCTGGATCACGACCTCTAGGGTAGTTGTTAGCGATGTAGGCTATGTGTTACCAACAGCCGTAGCTTACCGAACATCTGGCGGTCAACGTGCTGTTTGAACTTGGTCACCCAGTGGCGTCCGAGACGATCGACCTGTGTGTTATGCACAACGCGACTGATCGCATCAACAGGTTGACGATTAACCATCAGCTGAAGCTTGACCAGGTGGCTCTGCCGCCATCCTGCGTCTTCATAGTCCAACGTAGCATATCCCTTGCTGCAAAAGTAAATAAGCGACAAGATTCTCAGGTAGTTGTCACAAGGAGGAGGGTTAGAGTACGTACGTAGCGCTCTTCAATTTCCCAAAGAGATCATCAACCAACTGGGCTGATGGGATATCATATACAAGAATAACTTGCGTCGTATTGAAGAACTCAATGCTCTTCTGCTCTCCTCGATTGGCTTCACACAACTCGATGACCCGCCCAAGGTACTCTTCTGGCAGTGTAACCGTACACTTGACGTAACTGAAAAGGGATTAATGATCCTGGGTGATATAGATGCACATATGGTTAAACACTTACGGCTCATAGAGTTGGGCGCCCCGAATACGTGGATGGCTCTGGTCGGGAAACAGGGCCGGGTTCTGCACGACCTCTTCAGAGCCGTCAGCCCACACAATCTTCGTCGGTACACTCGGTTCCGTGAGGATAACGCTGCGCCCGTGTTCCTGTCTTAAGCGATCCTGGAAGACGGAGCAGTGCAAGCTTCCGAGGAAGCCCAGTCGCCAGCCCGCTCCTAAAGCCTCGGAGTGGTCCTTCTGCAGCGTGACACTACGGTCGTTAAGCACCAGCTGAGTGATGCTATCCGCCAGTCGACCGTAGTCGCTTTGGTCAGTGGGAAAGGCTGCGACGAACACCATGGGCTTGGGCTCCTCGAAGCCCGGAAGGGGCTTGACCTCTTCCTCGGCGTTGAGAGTGGTGAATGTGTCACCGAGCTTGGCATCCTGGATCCTCTTCATGCCTGGGTTGAAGTAGACGTAGCCCACCTGGCCGGCTCGGAGAACCTGCTGCGGCGTCGCATGCGGATACTGGATGCCGACTTGACCAACAGTGTACTTCATGCCAGTACCCAGCGAGACCACGTTGTCGCCAGCGCTGATCATGCCGTCAAATACTCTGACGAGGAGTACCACGCCACGGAAGTTGTCGTACCATGAGTCCACTAACAGCATTTTCAGCGGCTTATTTTTGTCGCCCTGAGGAGGAGGGATGCGTTCAATGACAGCGGGCAGCAAAGCTGGGACACCCTTGCCTGTCTTTGCGCTGAGCAGAATCGCGTCCTTGGGATCCAGCTCGAAGGTGTTTTCCATCTGTTCCAGAACCCGGGGCACGTCAGCTGCAGGCATATCGATCTTGTTGACGACGGGAACCAGGTCGAGATCCTGGGCGAAAGCGAGGTGGAAGTTGGACACGGTCTGTGCCTGGATGCCCTGGGTTGCATCGACCAGCAGCAGGGCGCCACCGCAGCTGGCATAGGAGCGAGTGACCTCGGCACGGAAGTCGACGTGGCCGGGTGTATCGACGAGGTGGAGGAGGTAGTCCTGGTCGTGGTGGTTGTAGATCATGGTGCATGTCTGAGCCTTGACGGTGATGCCACGCTCTCGTTCGACGTCTAGTTTGTCCTGCCAGCATGTGCGTTAGTCTTGCTGTCTCTTCTATGTTGCATGGAGGCAATTCCGGAGGTGAGTATGTGAAGCCAAGAGGTTATACACACTAGAATCTGCTTGTTGCCATCGCTGGCCGAGATGGTACCCGTGTGTTCCAGCAGCCGGTCGCTCAGCGTGCTCTTGCCATGGTCAATGTGCGCGACGATGCAGAAGTTCCGGTATCGATCAATCGGGATAGCAGCGATGCGAGCCTCGAGCTCAGACGGCGTCGGCTTAGTGGCCACTTTGACAGCGTATGCGCGGCGCGGTGGAGATCGTGAGGGAAGGGCAAGCAGAGCGGCGCGGGGCCGGCAGCCCGGCCATTGTCGAGCTTGCGGAAGACATTGCCGCGTCCAGGCTCGCCCAGTGCTCCAAGCCAGGCTCATTGAGACCTAGGCTTTGTTGTTGTAGAGGTGCATTTGGATGCGCATCAGAGGCCGGTTCGGGGACTGGGAGTCGGATTGGCGGATTGCGGGATGTCGGACGATGAAGCTATAAAATCTGTTTCTCGATTCTAGAAGCCGAAGAATTCGGGATCGGGATCCATCCAATGTACAAGGTACTTACCACAGCTGTCCGTAAGGTACCTAGGTACGGAGTACATCTCGTACCCCGGACGAGGAGGCCCCACTGTGCCCGTAGCTTATCCATATGTGGTTGGCCAACCTCGATCCGTCAAGCAACCTGAATAAGGCATCCTCATTTCACACAACATGCCATTTACAACACTCCAGGTTAGGAATAAACAATGGTATATATACGGACCGAGTGTCCCGTCGGGAGGCTGTCATCAGCCTTATCCTTAGGTACTAGAAACAGAATAAAACGTCACTGGGGTATCGGCTCCCTCCACGCACGCTGCCTAGCTTGAGATACAATGCGCCTTTGTCGCTTGACCCAAACATGTCCACCGTCACTCCAACCTCCCATCATATCGTTTACAACCCATCAATCCATCCATCTCATTCGCATCATGTCAGAACCCATTCACTCCCGCGCTTGATGAATTTATCCAAGAGCATCCCCAGGTCCGATAGCACGAACCGGCATACGTAGAACCCAAAGAACTCTGCTGCGTGCCTTGTGCATAATTCCAGCCCGACCTGCGTCTTGTCGGCATGCCGTAGTCCAGGGTCTTCCACCTGCCTTGCGATTTGGTCTAAATGACTTGCATTAGCATAACCTGATACTTTCCCACCGTAGCCTTTGCACCAGTACTCACCAATCGCTTGGGCAGCATCAAAGAGGCGCGCAAGCGAGCTCATATACATTGCATTCGGCCCCGTGAACTGCGCTTGCGTCAGATCCCGCTTCGCAGGTCGGCTTGTCGGGTGCCCTGTCATGGGCAGGCTAGGGATGCCTGGGATATCCTTGCCAGCATCTGGCCCTACGGATTTGCCGTTGTAGGCCCCTCCCAGACCGACGGCAGAGTTCTTAGAACGCAGGCGTCGCCATGAAAAGGCCGACTTGCCTGACACACTAGAGGATCGTGGCATGCCAGTCCCAGGATCCCCATCTGTACCATTTGATGCGTCCTTGAAAAGTATCGAGGAGCCCTGAACTCCGACCTCATTCCCTAGTTTGCGGGTCAGGGCCGACTGAACTTGCTCGAGGACACCCTCCAGGGATTGCATCTCCTCTAGGACAGCGTCCGCATCGAAAGTGTCGACTTTGGCAATCTTGAGGAGGGCTGCAGTAAGGAAGTCGCAGTTGGCAACCTTGTCTTCGATGTTCTTCAGCTTAACACCTTTAACTCGCCACACCTCCCTCGGCACGAACAGCTTGCTGCTCAAGTAACCTCCCCGCGGGTGTGCCAGTGTCTGATATAGGCATCGCATCAGCCAAAATGGTCTTAGCATGAAATCAGTCGGGCAAGGCTCTAGAGGTACAGGCACGTCTGGAATAATTGAGTTTGGTGATCCAGGGATAGTCGGGGAGTGAAAGTTGTCGTCGAAGAGAGAAAGTCCCGCTGCGGCTGTATCCAGTCTATCTCGGAAAGCAGCTGCAAGGGGTGTGGGGAGGGCCGGTACAGCTGGCGTCCGCGAAGTCCCAAACGGCGTATTGCTTGACGGGGTTCCTGGAGACATATCCGAGTTTTCATCGAGATTAGTGATTGACATGTTGCGACTCTTCATGCTCCTCAAGCTCGATGACGAAAAGTTCTTCCTCAATCTCGATACATTTGGTGACGAAGAACGCCCCGCAGTATTGTCATCCTCGTCAACAGGCCCCAGATGCCTAAATGGCGAGGCCGGAGCTTGTAGGTCGTCAGTTGGGCTTGCTTCCCAGAGTGGTGGCGATGACGGCCTGCGGAAGCCAGTTGCAGATCGCGAGCCTATGCTAGCTGAGACGGTAGTGTCCTGTACATCTGTGGTCGTAGATTTTGCTGGTGTGATGTCTTCAGAATTTGGGGGAAGAGGTGGACCAAGCTTGGCTGTTTCGATCTTGAGCTGTTTCGGATTTTGTCCCGACAGCCGGCGATTTCGTACAGACTGCGCCGCGGACGATGGTCGCGGTGGAGGTAGCTCTGGTAGTGATCCCGTCGGGGGCGGCGCGGCTGGGGCTGTTGGCATACCCGGGAATGGTGGGGGCATTTCCGTGACGGTGGAGAGTGAGGTCGCTGTCGTGGGAGGATTTGAACCTGATGAGCTATGCCAAGTCCGCGTAGTTCGGCCACTGGAATCCGATTCGCGGGGAACTGATGGCCTCTGTGCGGGATCCATTGCGAATTGTTCAATGCCGTAGTCGCGTGCCATCTCTTCTAGGATCCTTTCCTCCTCGTCCGATGAGTTATCATCAAAGAAATCCTCAGGCATGTTGTGAGTCTCTTGTTGAAGCGGCGGTTGGGGCTGTCGTTGCCTCTCCATTTCGGTAACAATCTCGAAGGCTTCTTGTTCGGTTTGTCTTACCCGCTCGCGTGCGATCTCAACTTTCCGTAGGGCGTTGGCTACAGCCTCCTCGTTGGGCTCATCCGGTTTGTTTGGTCGATAGTCATCGGTAGGACTCATCGGTTCATAACCTTCGTCGTACGCAGCCTCAATAGCAGCGTCAAGCGCTGTATCAAATTCGGCCTCGGTATTACCACTGGCTGCCCGAATATGCTTCCTTCTAAAACCCAAGGACGACGTGCGTGAGTGAACCGAGGAGGATGTTGAGCCGCCCGACTCATCGATGGGATCCAACCAAGAATTCAAGCTGTCCTCCCGTCCATGGTGATGAGCATCCGTAGCTTCGACGGGGTGGGACGTGGCCAAGGCGAAATCGGATGGAACTGGCGCGTCAATATCCTCTTGGGCTTTCTGCGGAGATGGCGGCCGGCGTGGTGACAAGGGCGCTGGCATGTAGGGATAGTCGGAGGGTCTTTGTAATAGGAAAGGATCGGGCGATCTCAAGTGAATGGGCGACCGCGAGAAGGAAGATTGGAGTAGACCAGGTTCGGGGGTGAGTGTGGTTATGATGGGTTTTGGTTTATTTGCCCGCCGTGATGGTGAGGGAGCCACATGCTGCGGATGGGGGCTCCGACTGTCGTCCCTTATTACTCTTGTGATGGTTGCTGTCTCAAAAACCGCGACTTCCTCGGCATCTTCGTCGTCGAGGTGGAGTATGGACTCCGAGTCTAGGTGACGCACATCGCTATCGGGACGCGAGGGGAGCGCCTTCGTGTCCTCGTCCAGCCAAGGCGCTATCTGATCTAGTTCCTCGATTCGGCTGGTGTATGTGCGACGCTACAATGGGAGAGGATGAATTAACAAATTCCTGGTTAAGGCCAGGGGGATAAACTTACAATTGCTTCGAGTTTTCGCTTGTCTTCATCGCCCGTTGTTTTCTGAAGGACTTGCCGAAGAAGCTCACATGCCTCGGCGTAAGCCTCTCGCGCGCCCTCAAAGTTCTGAGCATTGTCAAGCTGGACTGCGGTATTGGCCTTTTGCAAGGCCCTGGAGAGCATCGCTTTTTGGGACGCAGGCTTGGTACCACGACTTTTCTCGTGACTACCCTTTCCTGAACGACTTCGAGAATGACCCCGAGGCATATGTGCCTCTCCTTCGTAATCATAAGGCATTCTGGGTTGGTGGGCGGCAGCGAAGGCGGGGCGTGCAAAGGCGGCTGTTGTGATCTGATCTGTCGACTCGGCGGTACCTGGTGGAATGAGGGACTGACTCTCCTGGCGGGCGACACTTGGCAGTCGGCGCTCAGTTGAACCAGGGCCAGCCCCTTCTACTCTAACTTGAAGATATTCACTGAGGTTGGGAGGCTCCAATGGCGATAATGTGGCGATCGGCGGTAGTGTCTGTGGGGGCTGACTATCCTCCGATGGCGGTGCAGGCGCGGGGAGGTCGTTTGGTTTCGAGATGGAAGAAACGCTAGGCCGTCGATTCTTTTGTAGTTTTCTGGGCGATGGTCTCCCGGTCGGTGGAGATTTGTTGAGAAAACTGGTCGCATCGACGCTTCCACGGGAACCAAAGCGGGAATGAGTCGCGCGCTGGGGCACCTGGGAGGTGCGGCTGGACCCAGCGGTGGAAGTCGACCAACGGTTTAGAAGCCACGAGACCTCAGCGGGGTTGTTGGTGGGCGAACGTGAAGCGGCGGCGCTGTGAGAGGATCGCGGAGGAGTTTGAGGGCGCAAGCTGTAGCCAGATCCGGGTGATGGCTGGCGTGGAGCTTCGACAGAGCTGTGCTGTGAGGCGGGCGTGATATGCGGTGGTGGTAGCAAAGAGGAACTCCGGGGAGGGCGAGCTGCGGCGCGGCCAGCAAAGGACTCGGGGTTTGGCGAGGTTGGATAGTAGAAGGAGAGCGACGGCGGGTGGGCTGGCCTCGAGGGGTCGGGATTGGGGTACTGGTGGTGTTGGTGGTAGTGGTGGTGTTGATGGAGGCGCGAGTCAGTGGGCGTGGAGGCGGAGAGGCTCGACGGGAGCTGGACGGGGACGGGAACGGCGACAGTGGAGGAGGAGGAGGACGCGGTCAGGTCGTGAGAGGAGGAGAGACGAGCCTCCGGCATTCTCTGTCTACGCCGCAAGTCGAGTCGGATCCGGTGCAGTGCGGTGCGGTACGGTGCGAGTCGAGTCAAACAGTGGACAATTCCCCCTTTCCAGTCGACGAGACACTATCAATCGGGCCAAGTTGGTGTGGTCGGTGGGTTGGCTGGTTGCTGCTAGCGGTGCTCACTGGTGGTGCCTCGTGGAGTTTGGTCGTGCTGGGTGTGGGCTAATGGCCCGCTTTCCACAAGGCCACGGACTGCACAGCACAGTAGGTACAACGTAGTACAGCGCTTGCGGACTGTGGCGCGTTAAGGTGCAGGTAGAGCGCAGCGCAGCGCATTACGGTTCGCGCCGCTCGATCGGTTGTTCGCTTTGCTCAATGCAGAGGAGGCGGAATGCTGGAATGGGTGCCCTTTTTGGTGGTGGTGACGAGTCGACGATTCAGCAATGAAACAGATGAACAGAGAATCCGAGACGAGACGGTCCAAGGACCAAGGCCAGGTGAGAGGGCAGGCTGGCAGGATGCCCATGTCAGGGGATGGACCGAGTTGTACCTGCATCTTTTGGTTGGTAGCTGGCTACCGTGGAACGTGCCTTCCCTTCCACTTCCATTCCCACTTCCCCGAAGGGAACAGGAACCTGTCCCGGTTAGGGTTGGAGCCTGGTGCGAGAGTTGCCATGTGCTGGGGAACACCTAGCCTATGGTGGCCTTGCTTTAGTGGGTCAGGATTCCAATGTCTGTGTGCAGTGGTGTCTTGGACGCCTGTACGGATAGCAACTCATTGGAGCGGTCTTCGTACTGGCCGGTGATTGCCTGCGGTGGTCGATGGTGGTGTCAAAGGGGTACATACGGTGGGTCACACGTGTTTGCGCACGCACTATCCCGTACAGTAGGCCGCACCGTGCGTCCACTTTCGGGTTAGGCTAGTGCTTCTGGAACTCTGTATCGTTTATATTGCATCACCAGCTCAGCCACACAACAAGGCGTCATGCATCAATCGGGGGGATCCGCTTCTACAGCCTTGCAGCTTTTGGCAGGGAGTCAGGAGTCAGCCACAGGAAAGGTACCTCTCATACACGCCTTGCGGCGCGTTGCTTGCTCGTAAATCTTTCACGCCGTCATACCTACACCTACGGAGGGACACTTGCGACGTCCATACATACGGTTTACAATTTGGATCACAAAAATGGCAAGCGTAGACGATATCTTTAAGGTTCGTTCGCTGGTCTTTGACTTTGATACCATGAAGCGTCACTCTAACAAGCTTACAGCACTCAGGCATCTCTTCTAAGCGCAAGCTGGATCCGATCCGAGATCCAAGTACGTCCATGGCGAATCCTCCCCTCTAGCCAACCCCCCCACCCACTAATATCACCCTCCTCTCTAGATGAAATATACAAGTCGGCCAAGCTGAGCACCAATGGCTCAAACCGTCACGCCCGAGTTGACGACGCAGAACCTGGCGAGGACGATGCCGAAGCTGGTCCTGCACCACCCCCCGACAACGATGAGAACGACGACTTCGGCCCCGACCCACCCCCTGACGACGACGAAGACCGATTCTTTGGTGGTGGCATTACCAAGCAAGAATCAGAGATCCTCGACTACGTCGACGAGGCCGACGCCGGCGTCGCGCCAGAAAAGATTGATGCAGCATGGCTGCGCAAAACTGCCCTGAACTTCGAGAAGCGCATCACCAAGAACGCCGAGCTCCGTGCTAAGTTTGAAGACCATCCGCAAAAATTCATCGGCAGCGAGGCCGACTTGGATGCCGACATCAAGGGTCTCTCGCTGTTGTCCCAGCACCCAGACCTCTACTCGGACTTTGTTAAGACGGGATGCGTCGCAAGTCTGGTTAGTTTGCTGGCGCATGAAAACACGGATATTGCTATCGATGCCATCGAGATCATGGGCGAGCTGACGGACGAGGATGTCGCCGCCGAAGAATCTCAGTGGAATGACCTAGTGGATGCCATGATGGATTCGGACGTGCTGGGTCTTTTGGTGTCTAACTTCTCCCGCCTAAACGAAGATGACGAGTCAGATCGGAGTGGCATATACCATGCTCTTGGAGTGATAGAGAACCTGTGTTCTCGGCCATCGGCTGCAGAGCGTGTTGGAGAAGACGAGAAGCTACTACAATGGCTCCTGCAACGTATCCAGCGAAAAGAGCACTCGGTGACCCAAAACAAGCAGTATGCGGCGGAGATCCTGGCCATCCTGTCACAGGCATCCCCTGCCAACCGGGCTCAACTCACACGCCTCAACGCGGTCGATCCTCTCTTACAACTGGTTGCTCCCTACCGGAGACGTGATCCGGAAAAGGGCAGCGAGGAGGAAGAGTACATGGAGAATCTTTTTGAGGCTTTGACCTGTCTTGCAGATGAGGCCTCGGGTAAGGCTAAACTTCTCGAAGCCGAGGGAGTGGAGCTGTGCCTCATCATGTTGAAGGAGGGCAAGAGGAGCAAGCCACCAGCGCTGCGCCTCCTGGACCATGCTATCGGTGGCGATGCAGGTACCGAGGTATGCCAGAAGGTGGTCGAGGCGGGTGGCCTCAAGACTATCTTCACACTTTTCATGAAGACGCAGGATCACCGCATTCTGGAGCATCTGGTGGGCGTCTTTGCCTCGATGCTCCGGTTCCTACCCGCCAACTCTCCAGAGAGGATACGGACCCTAGCCAAGTTCGTGGAGAAGGACTACGAGAAGATCTCAAAACTCGTGAAGTTACGGAGAGATTACGGTGGACGGGTCGCAAGAGCCGAACAGCAGAACGAGGCTGAAAGGAAAGGCCTGTCGGCGGAGGACAGGGAAGAAGCGGAACTGGAATGGTTGTCGAAGAGAATCGACGCCGGGCTGTTTACGTTACAGACAATTGATCAGGTCCTGGCCTGGTTGGTGGCCGAGGATAATGGGGCCAAGAGAAAGATTAAGCAGTTACTTGCTGAGCGCGATGAGGAGCTGGGAGTGATTGGATCAACGCTCAAGGAGCAGCTGGGAGCACTAGATACGACCGAGGAAAACCAGGACACAAGGGAAATGTTGGGTACTCTAGTCGAATTTGTTCAGTAGACTTGTATTAAAAAACTGCGTCCTTGATGAGACGCATGAGGATCGATCATGTTTCGCGCGCGGGTCTTCCGTCTCCACACGTTCCTTCTCTTCCTCCATAGTCCGCCCTCCTTGGGTCCTGAGTTGGCGAGCCGCCGGGGTTTGGTCATAATTGGCGGGGGTTGAGCTTCAACTGTGTTCTTGGGGGATTGGTTTGCAGGGTGCGCTCAAGCGGCAGAGGGGGGGACGGGCTTGACATCAAAGACAGCGGTGAGCAGGTTCTTGACAACGCTGGCCTGGCTCTTCTTTCCGGCTGCCTGGATCTCCTTGATCTGCTCCTCAGCCTCTCGGTTGGCCTCGGTCTCAGCCTCCTTGTTGCCCTTGCTATGCTATATATATGATGACTCGGTCAGCGACACGGGGAACAGTCGAGGTTGCGCCGGAGATGCGGAGAGAAGGCGTACCTCAGACTCAAACTGTTTGTACTCGTTCTCCTTGGAGGACTTGTAATCGGCTATCTCTTGCTTGGCCTCATCGCGGGCTTCCCTGACACGCTTGGTGCGAACTAGAGAGGCAGGCGGTTACTAGGCGTGTTCATCCCAAGGGCGTGGACGGGTTGGAGGAACTCACATTCTCGGGCTGTGCGGAAAACCGAGTTAGTATTATGCATCGATATAAGGGACTTGGGGGCTAGAAATCACCTTTCTGGACAATCTTGGAAGCTTCTCGCTCAGCCTGGTTGTTTGTTAGCCGGGCAATTGCAGCTGGTCAACGAGGCGGCACGTACGTCGAGGAGAGTCTGGATACCGGCCGAATTCTGGGCGGACTGGGAGGCGGGTTAGTCGAGAAGGTCGTCTTGTAGCCGAAGGAGATGGGAGCTCGGTGCTGACCATGGTGATGGATGGAGGAGGGTGATGCGGCGGGGAGAATGGAGGAAGCTTGAGAGGGAGCGAGTCGAACTAGGACGAATGCGTAGACGTAGCGATGCGGTCGGAGGCAGAGAGATGGCGGCGATCGATTCGATGGGAACTGCGATGGGAGGACAAGGTGGTGGTTCCTCGGTGCGTTGGTGGAGAGTCTCGAAAGTCGAAGTTGAGGTAGTGATGGAGGTGAGGTATGAGGTAAGGGTACCAGCTATGGAGTACCTGGCGTAGGTAGGGGCGCTCAGACAGTGATTGGTGATTACGTCTTCTAGCGCTGCAAGGCTCTCAGATGGTAGGTGCAACGCACGCCAAACCTGAGGTACCTCTCACCTGGCACTGGTCTGATGGTACTTGGGGGCCACTGGCTGGTGCCTTGGGCTGATACTTGTGGTGACCAAGCTCCAGCATGTACCGCCGGCCAGTGCAGAGCACCCCACTGCAGAGCTCCCCATAGGCCCCTCTATTTCTAGCGCTCCAGGTACCTCCAAGAGGCTCTGAGAGGCACCACAGGTACCTAGAACGGTGCCGCCGAGCAACAAGGCCTGCGACCGTAGGTAGGTAAGGTACCTAGGTACCGTGTGTAAAGGACCGGGGCTCTATTGGACCACTCAGCCGCCACTGCAGCTGCGCGGCTGCACCTCTCGTTTTCACGTCATGGCTTCATTCTGTCGCTTCACTTCGCCTCTCTAAAACCTACAGAAATCCAATAACAGTGGATTCTCTCACCTCCCAATCTCCTCCATACACACTCCCCGCGACCCAATTCAAGCCCACGTCCATCGCACTGCCAGCTTTCACCCATATCGCCTCGACCGCACCCTCCCCTCTGGCTGCCCGCCGTCATACGAGCACTGAACCAAGCGCCATCATGTCTCGCGCCTCCAAGCTCACCCTGGCGGCCACGTCCCTCTTCGCCGCCAGCACCGTCATTATTGTCCATTACCAGCAAAAGTTTGAGAAGGAGGTAATTCCGATCCGTGCCGCAAACCCCAATTGATCCACCACTCTTTCCGTGGTGCCGTTAACTTCCGCGAACCGGCCTTGAGGCTAACCACGATATTGCGACATAGGCTATGCACGAGGGTGTCGTCCGCGACATGGAGCAACAACGCATCAAGCGGGAGCGACAACTCGACTTCGACCTGCAAAAAGCCCTGGAGGAGGAATACAAGCGCGACCAGTCCGTCCACGATTCGATAGCCGCAGCAGACAAGGCAACTCCGAACAGATGACCATGATGCGTGCGGCACTCCCGGATGGCCGTCATACACCGGTTTACCCATGTATAAGATGTAAAACAAAAAGATACCGCTCCACCACCTGCGACCCCGAGTTCGTAAATGCATTTCATGTTCTACTATCCTACTTCCGCCGCTGTGCCGATTTTGTACACGCCCACCTTGCCTCCTTGCTCTACATTACAACCACGACGGCCGGGCTCCTAGTGGCTACTCTTTTTGTCCGTGGCCCTCGCCTGATTGTCATTTCCTCTGAACGTCTCATCCTTTTCTTCCCGCTGCTCCGATTCAACGCTATCCGTTCCTCCCTTCCAATCACATCTACCGAATTGAAACGCCTGACCGGCTCGTAAACATTCTTGCTGCGATGTTCATGGCCTGCAGCTCCTGGAACAGAAGCTTTGCTGCGTAAGGGATGTGAATCTGCGCAATCTTGGTCTTGTTCTTGCAAGGTCGGCATTCGAATGACTGCTTGGACAAGTTTCTATATTTTTATGTTAGCTTCCACTTAAGCAACGTACCCCTTGGGATGGGGCTAAGGGGTTGGTTAGGAGTACTCACGCAATTGGTGTCATGAGTCCACAAATCTCGCAGACGTGGACTCGGAAGGCGTCAGACACTTCGAACAAACGCTCCTTCAAGAATGCTGCTGCTCCGTGAGCAATCATGCAATCACGTTCCATCTCTCCGAATCGCAGACCACCGTCTCGAGCACGACCCTCCACAGGCTGCCGCGTCATGATCTGCACTGGTCCTCGCGCTCGCGCGTGAATCTTGTCGTCCACCATGTGACGGAGTCGCTGGTAGTAAGTCGGACCAAAGAAACATTGTGCTCGGAGTTTACGGCCAGTGTGTCCATTGTACATGATTTCGAATCCTCGCGACTGGTAGCCGTGCTTTCGGAGCAGCTCAGACACCGAGTCGACCGTGACGTCCGTGAACGGAGTGGCGTCACCCTCCATGCCCTCGAGTGTTGAAACCTTGCTCAGCAAGCACTCGATCAAATGAGCAATTGTCATTCGCGACGGAATGGCGTGAGGGTTGATGATGATATCGGGCGTCACGCCTTCCCGTGAAAACGGCATGTCCTCCTGTCGGTACGTCACACCAATGGTACCCTTCTGTCCGTGACGAGAGGCAAATTTGTCACCAATCTGAGGAATCTTGGTCGTCCTCACTCGAACCTTTACGTACTTGACGTTGTCAGCATTGACAGTCATGATGACCTGGTCAATAATGCCGTTCTCGGTGCTCCTCAGCGGTGTCGAAATGTCTCGCCGTTGATGGACCGTAGTACGTGTGCCCAAGTCCTGGTTCTCCTGATCAATTGGCGCCGTCTTGCCAATGATGATGTCCTCACCAGACACTCGGACACCTGGCGCCACGATACCATCCTCATCGAGCTTGTCGTAGGTTCCGTGCTTCATACGAAGCGTCGACTGCTGGAATGGCTTTTCGAACACTTCGGTATAATTCAAACCGACCTTCTTTTCTTGATCCGAGTATGATCGGAAGAACAGACTGCGGAAAAGACCACGATCAATACTGCTCTGGTTCATAATGACGGAATCTTCCTGGTTATAACCCGAGTAGCAAGCGATGGCCACAATAGCATTCTGACCTGCAGGAAGTTCACGGAACTTGAGAAACTCCATGGACCGTGTCGTGGCCAAGGGCTTCTGGGGGTAGTAGAGAATGTTGGCCATGGTATCCATACGCCGAGAGTAATTGGTTAGGAAAAAGCCCATGGCCTGTTTACCCATGGCAGATTGGTATGTGTTACGAGGTGACTAGGTGCTTATGTTAGCGATCTCATCGGCCAACGCGACAAACATGGGAATAGACGTACCTGGTTATGATCGGGGAAGGGAATGATGCTGGCGCAAATGCCGAGAATCATACTGGGATGAATCTCGCAATGGGTGTACATGTGAGTCGTTGGGTTCGTTTTCGTCTTCAATCGCCCGTTCGGATTGTCGCCCATATCATCTTCCAAAGCAATGCCTGCCTTTTGTAGACGATAGAGATCAAGATCTTCAGGCGTCATGCAGATCATGGCTGTCTCCTCTTCCTCAGCATCTAGATATTCGATGGCTCCCGATCGGATTAGCCCCTCCCAGCCAATCTTAGACGCAGGATCATCCGAAGGTTCTGCCTGCTCCTTGGCAAGCTTGTTGACAAGCTCCTTGGTCAGAACAAGGGATCCCTTGGCAATGCCCGTTTCGTGGTCATCCTCTTGCTGCACCGTGAAGACTGGTCTCATTACTCGCCCGGCATCAGAGAAAACTTTGAACTCTCGGTCTCGGATATCTCGAACAAGCGACACCTCATACTGCAAATACGACTTTCGACGAGTATCCAAAACCTGACTAACAAGGTGCTTCGGGTCTTGGTGAACGCCTACCCAGGTTCCATTGACGAAAATCTTGGTAGCGTGCGGGTATCTCAGGGGCTCATACTCCTCAACCACTTCCATTCCTCGGTTGATCATGAATTCAATCAAAGGCTCAGATGGAGAACCGACACTGACGTAGCACATCAACGACAAGTTTTTGACCAGACCACAAGCCTGACCTTCGGGTGTCTCGGCGGGACAGACCAAGCCCCAATGGGTGTTGTGCAACTGGCGCGGCTTGGCCAGCTTACCATCTCGTCCGATTGGGGTGTTGGTTCGTCGGAGATGGGACAAGGTGGAGGCAAAGGTGTAGCGGTTCAACACCTGAGACACACCAGCTGTTGAGCTCGCGGCCTTCTTCTGGTCTCCCCAGTTACCTGTTGCCAGCGAGTACTTCAAGCCGTTGGACAAGGTGCCTGGCTTGATTCCGACGGCCAAGTTGAAGTGTCGATTTCCCTCAACGCATCGCTTCAGGTAGTTGGAAAGCTCGGTGTTCACCCTGCGCATGATGCCACGGAACAGCTTAGCCAGAAGGGGACCCGCGAGATCCAGGCGTTTCTTGCCAAAGTGATCACGATCATCAGGCTCGCGTCGTCCAAGAGCGCACTGCAGGAGCTTGTGAACCATGTAACCCAGGAAGAACGCCTTCCTGGTCTCGCTGCCCTCTGTCTGAGAGATATGCGGCAGTGTCTCCTTTTGAAGGATGTCCTTGGCAACACGCACACGCTTCTCACGGCCCAGACCTGCCTGGTCGCGGTTTCCTCGTTTACCGATGAAGTCAAGGGCGACCTCTCGATCTTGCACACAGAAAGCCTCCTCGATACAAGGGCGAAGCATTTCAAGCATCTGGCTGTCCTTCCGGTCGTAACAGATGTGGTTGAGAATGTCCTCATCGGAAACAACTCCCAATGCACGGAAAACGATAGCAACGGGAAGATCTGACTTGACGAAGGGGAGAGAAGTGTGGATAGTCTGACCAAAACCTCCTCGAGCAGAGTCTCCCTTGCCATAAAGTTTCAACATGAGACTAGAGATGAGACGAGATCCCTTCTCCAGGGCACTCCTGATCTCAGCAGTGTACGTGTAGGGACTGGGCTGGGCCTTCTTGAAGACCTGGACGATGTTGGCAGCAGATCGCTCCTGGGCGATGAGGACCTTCTCACTGCCGTTGATAACAAAGTAACCGCCCTGATCATAGGGGCATTCGTTGACGAGGAAGAGATTGTCGTCATGTTCGCGACTCAAATGGCAAATCTTTGATTTGACCATAATGGGCAGCTTGCCAACGAAAACCATGTCCTTCCAGTCGTCGCTGGCCTTGCCAGTATCATCGTCGCCCGATTCCTCCAGCTCCCAGACCAGCTTGGTAGGGTTCTCGCCGGTCTTGGCATACTCGGCACGTTGAGCGTCATCCATCTCATGCAGAGGTACCTCCTTCTCAACGGCGACGGAAACCTTTTTTGTGATCTTGATGTAGAGGGGACTGGCGTACGTGAGGTTGCGATCACGGCACTCGTATGGAAGCAGTGAAGTGACAGTTCCATCCGTCTCGCTGATGGTTGGTCGCGAGACCATGACGCTGCCGAACTTGATCTCATATCGGCGCAAAGCGATCGTCTGGCCAGGTGGCGAGGGGGGGTTGGGTTGATCTAGAGAGATGACGGAGTACTCGTTAACGAGGTCCTGGATGGTTGTTTGAGTGAACTCGTCAAAGGAGTCGGTTTGCTGCGACGCAAGGCCTTTGGTCTCGAAGAAGGACGAGATAACAGTCCAACAGTCCTCGGGAGTGATGCCCTCCTCCTCGTCGCCATAGTTGTCGTAGTCGGACTCGTCCTCGTAGTCAGCCATGATGTCTATTCGGTGGCGATGACTATCGGGATAAGTTTAATGGGATGCTGAAAGAAGCAGCTTGGATATCTGCGTAGGAGATGGAGTCCCGGTCGGAGCGACGGCTGCCTCGAGGTCGAAGAACGAAGCTGATCCAGCGGCGATGGCAAAGTCGGGGCGGTTAGTACGGGACCTGGCGCCTGGAGCACCCCGTGAGCATCCGGTGACAGCTTCAACAGAACAGCGGCGACTCTGGCGAGGAGATGGGGTAGGATCTCGGGATGCGCAGGATGTGGGAGTAACGGGCCAGTGTCGATGAATTTGTTTGATGGGGGATCTCGAAAGCCTTTGACGAAGCCTTGAGGCGCCAGTAGTAATCGAAACGCGACCAGTTCCAGATGACGCTAGTCCTATAGGGGTATGGTTGCTTCAAGGACCGACCTTCTTGAACTCCTTGCGCGCCGGTGTGCTGAATAAGCTCCAATTCCCCTGTGGCGAGTGTGTTGTGTGGCGCGTGTGTGGCGAGTTCCGACGCCCCCTGTGGCGCAAGCTGAACATTGTGGCCTTGCCTCCTCAGGCACCAGTATCAGGAGCACCCATGCCCACCCAGGTCCGCGTGCCTGGGTGCCATCCCACTAACACACCATGTAATGCCCGAGGGGCTCTCTCTGCAGAGTGAATCAGACGATGCACCCCCTCGTCTCTCGCCAGAACCTTATTAGGGAGGCGGGATAGGGATAACTGTCCCTGGATGATGAAGTCATCTTCTTCATCAATTTGGAGCAAGAAACCAGACCATCTGCTTCCACCACCGTCTCAGATCCCGGGTCATTCGTTTTGTAGAAGCTTCACGATAGATGGCATACTTTTTGGTTCCGGCCCTTCTCCGTCACACAGTTGAGGGGTTCTGATTTTGGTATCCGGGCATGCCGTACACCCGTACTAGCAATACTCTTCGCGAGAGAATAATCTATGATGCAGCGCTAAAAACGAAGAGATGAAGCTGACAACCTAACCGAGGGACCGCCAACAGGGGATCAAGGCAATACATGTTCATCCCATCTCCTCGAAGCCCACAGAACATGGCGCCGGACGCCTCCTCCCACCGGCATCGTGCAGATTCTTGCAGCGGCCCCCAGCATCTTTAAGCCTATCCTCCGTACCGAGCACCAGAGCCAGCTAGTACTGATTCTAATCTGCTCGTCCAACCCCTGCTGATTGGGTTACAATTTCGGCTACGCACTCCGAGCAAGTTGCCCTCCACCCCACAACTGTTCCTGAAACCAAAGCTTGGTATCCTTCATTTCTCTTTCGGCCGGCTGATCCCAGGCCTCCCCGGCCCGTCACACCAGCTCCGTGCTTCCCCATTAGTGGAGGATCTCAATCCGAGAATATCGCACGCCCCAATTGGCCCACTCTCGATCTCATAGCGCCATCATCTCTTCGACTCTTCTTCTATGTTCCTTGGCATCTCTCAAAAGCAGCATATTCAACCCCTGCAGACCATGGGTCATGGGTCAACATGCCATGACTTTGGCAGTTGTGATTCCGTTCTGGGTGTCAACAGAGTACAACTGCTCGTATAAGAGGAGAGATGCGTCTCCTCCAAGTAGCCAACCATACAACAACTTCTCTTCATCAAGTCTTTGTGTGTGCCTTCTTTCGGTTCTCAAACACTCCATTTCAACTCAACGTCTCTAATTAACGTTCATCTTTTGCAAAAATGCGATCCTCCGCCGCTTACCTCGCCTTGGCTGGCCCCATCGCTGTCCGCGCCGCCTCAGGAACTGGCCAGTCCACAAGATATTGGGACTGCTGCAAGCCCTCTTGCGCTTGGAACGACAAGGCTGCCGTCGACTCTCCCGCGCTTACCTGCGATGCCGACGACAACCCCATTTCCGATGCCAATGCTGTCAGTGGCTGCGACGGCGGTACTTCATACACCTGCAGCAACTACTCCCCTTGGGCTGTCAGCGACACCCTTGCCTACGGCTTTGCTGCGACTGCTATCTCTGGAGGCTCTGAGTCGAGCTGGTGCTGTGCCTGCTATGCGTGAGTTGACAACCACTCTCTTACATGTTTCTCCAGAATTGTGACTCGTCAATCTTTCCATGTTGCTAACAGCTGCTGTCTTTAGTCTCACTTTCACATCTGGCGGTGTTAAGGGCAAGACCATGGTGGTTCAGTCCACCAACACTGGAAGCGACCTTGGCTCCAACCACTTTGATCTCTTGATGCCCGGCGGTGGTGTTGGTATCTTTGACGGCTGCACCTCTGAGTTTGGCACTGCTCTCGCTGGTGAACAATACGGCGGTATCTCTTCGCAGAGCCAGTGTGACAGCTTCCCCGAGATTCTCAAGGACGGTTGCAACTGGCGATTCGACTGGTTCGAGAACTCCGACAACCCAGGCCTGACCTTCGAGCAGGTCCAGTGCCCCACTGCGATCACTGACGTCTCTGGATGCACCCGAGATGACGATGGTGACTTCCCCGTCTTCAGCGGAGCCAGCTCAAGCGGGTCATCTTCCTCTTCCTCTGCTGCCGCTGCCGCATCCTCGGTCAAGTCCTCGTCCACTTCCGCTGCCGCTGCCGCATCTTCGGCCCAGGCCTCATCTAGCGCTGTCGCGTCTTCGGTCAAGACCTCATCCACCGCTGTCGTGGAGGCTGAGGCTTCATCGGCCGAGACTGAGGCCGCCGAAGAGACCAAGGCTTCCTCTGTCAAGGTGTCTGAGACTGTCGTCGCTGAAAAGCCCACAACTACCGCGCAAGCCGAGTCTCAGGCCGCCGAGTCGACAAAGGCTTCCACCTCCTCCAAGAAGACCAAGACCAAGAGCGCGTGCGGTGCCAAGACTTACTCGGCTACCCTAGGTGCTTCGGCCACCGCCGTGTCTGCTGCCTCGGCTTCCGCCTCCACCGTTGCCGTGTACCACCAATGCGACGGCTCCGACACCCTGTTCCCCAACGGCGCTCTGGCCTGTGCCGAGGGCAGCACCTGTGTTTACTCCAACGACTTTTACTCGCAGTGCCAGCCCAACTAAGTAGATCCTAGTGATCAAAAAGGGGAGAGTGCGCAACGGGTGGGGTTCATGTATCACCGAGCAGGCTGAGCTATTGTAGAGCATGGCACCTGGACCCGGCGTTCGGCCTTGCTGTACATATATTTCTCATTACTGTATATACTTTGTAGACTTTTTCATGTTAGCATAACGCTAGCTACAAAAGAACTTCGGCATGCTTGCTCAAAAGACTTCAGACCTCAACGCCTCCCGTGTATCCCGAAACTCCCAATGTTCAACGCTCACCATCAATAGGCTAAGACAAGCAAATGCCACCCATGTCATCATCCATGGTCCATGACCCAGCCAGTCCCTTGACCTCGACATCTTCGGTCTCCAAGGGAGCACCGTGATCCGGTTTCCCGAGGAAGAAATCGCCCTTGCCTTCCGTCCTGATCTGTCTCTTCATGAAACGCCTCGTCCACTCTTCAACGGCTGGTTCTCCGGTCTCATCTCTAGCTTGCTTCAGGAAGGGAATCAACGCGGTGCCACCAGTACCCTTTTGGTTCTGCTGGTTTTTCCGGGATGCAACCGCAAGATTGAGACGCTGCCGGGTGACTTCAGGGCTTCGCGACCTACTTCGAGCCCGGACCTGCTTGGAGGGATTGATAATGTAACGCGTTACGATGCCGATATGCTTGTCGCGGAAGGCACTCAACATGGCCAAGCAAGCATCGTATGCGAGACGCAATTGAGTATCTCCTCGGTGGTCATCGATGAACTCGCGAATGTTGGCCACGATTGACACGTCGTTTAGGAATTGGGCATGCTGGCCTGGCATATAGCGGCGCATTTCCATGATGAAGTTATGTCGGTTGGATGAGCGTCCGCCCCGATCCGAATCAGATGCTGGGTCACGAGACTCGCCCGTGGGACGGTGCTCAATACCAAGTACAATATCGAAGAACTGGATCAAGCTGCTTTGAGCATTACTGCCGCCACTGTACTGTCGGTACGTCTCGGTTCCAGAACCATCCTCGTACAAAACACCTTGTGGGAGGCCAGCCTCGGCCATGTTTTTGCTTCCAGCAAGAAACGGGCGAATGCGGTTGTAGAAGATGGTCGGATCGCAACTCTCATGCATTCTTTGCAAGATGGTTGTCAGGTCAGTGAGTCGCTCTGCGAAGGTGCGCAGGCAACGGGTAACCGTGGCGGCGTCATCATGCCTCGCAGCGGCAATGGCAGTCAGCATGAGGGAGATGATGGGGGCGCCACGAGCCTCAATAGCAACGGAGACGAGATAGAACCAGGACTCATCGAGTGAGCCGGTGAAGGTATTGAGGGTGGCGAGGTTCTCGAGATTGTCGATGTCCTCATCAACGAACAGAGGCTTGAAGTTCCAGAGACATACGGCCGCGTAAGTGGCGACCGGAATCACCTGGAGGTGTTCGGAGATCTGGAGCAAGGGAACAGAAATGGATGCGGGGAGTCGGTCGGAAGGTGAATCGCCACCCCAGATGTAGCCGTGGGCCATGAACCCGAGAAGAGAATATGCGCGACGCCACTCAGCATCGTGCTCAAGACCGATAGTTGACAGGACAGGCAGGCGATCAATGACACCGCGAAGACGGCGACTGAGGATGAGGGCCTGGAGGTTGGCTGCGATGGCCTCCCACTTGTTGTAGTACGGGTCCGGTAGACGGGTCAAGGGTAAGACGTCAGGGAGGAAGCCATGGGTGGGAGAAAGGCCGTAGTCGGCGAGGGCTGGGATAGGAGGCAACATGATGCGCTTTCTGTCTCCCAATGTGTGTTTATTGGTGATGAGTGCGGACCAGTTTCTGGCTCTGGTTGGAGACAGAAGAAGAGTCAACAAAGCCCGGGGATCCGGGAACGGGAACGGAGGTTGATGTGGGGCGGGTTGTGGACTTGAGTAAAGTTAACTCGAGTCAGTTATTCAGGTACTAGCCTGGCGGTTGCGGGATCTCCGTGAGGAGCGGGAAGAAAAGAGGATGCAGAAAAAGGTGAGAGGGGAAAGACGGGGGAGGCTGGAGGTTATAGGAAGAAAGAGGAGCAAAAGTCGCTCTCAGAGTTGTGGACGGCGGCGGAATGGTTCAAGGGGGATCGGGATTGGCCGACCGGTCGAGGGGGAATCGTCAGAGAGCGAAAGAAAAATGGAACTGCGCGTGTGTGGGTGGACCCTGATGAGCGAGGCAGTCCGGGCTTCCGTTAGGATAGAAGCCAACTGTGCTCGCGTCACAAAACACATGAATCATTTGCTGACTTATTACGTTAAGGCTGAGAGCGGGCAGCCGGAGGAGGCCGCGAGCGCGGGCGGCGCGGCGGCTCCGTCTTCGGCCAAGGGGGAGAGCGAGGGGATGGGATGCCTATTGGATACTATAGGGTGCAGGTTTTTGAGTCCTAGTGACGGTTGCTTCGAGGGGGAAACACTGAATATGGCTAGTCAAACAGCAGAGCCCTTTCAAAGAGGCGAGTTTCAGAGTCGAGATCCTGTCTGAAGAACTCACTGAGAGATCAAAACTGGCGCCTCGACAAAAATGGCATCTCAGGTTACGTGAGGACCGTTGTACCTGACTTGTGCAAGTAACCTGTCTTCGCGTCTTTCTGCGTTGGATTTCTCAATCAAGCGCCTACTACTATGTTGTACGAGTTTTTGCGCACGAATAGGATTGAGTCACCAATTGCTGATGCTGCAGTTGTCTTGCAGACGCTCCGCAAATGAACCCCCCCACCCCCCACCATCCGTCTAGGCAGGTACGTACTGGTGAATTACGTCGGTCGGGGTGGGCACGCACCAACGGTCCTCGGCAGGTGCGACACATCCCTGGGTAGCTTTGCCCGCCTGCCATCATCCCGCCAAGCTGGTCAGGTCAGGCAGGTGCGTGGTGGGTACTGACGTCTTGATCCAGCCTCTCCCTCTCCCTCTCCCTCTCCAACCTCGGCCAGCTCGAGCATCGTCACGATGCCCGTCCAGCAGCATGTCCTGAACTGGTTGTACAGCGTCCTCACCAGCGTCCGTTCCCCTCCCTTGTGCCTGCCACCGACGCTCGTGCGCTGACCCCGACTGCAACAGGAATACCACGATGTGAACCGCGCATACAACGACGTCGCCCAGGCGCTCACCCAGTATTCCTCCCTCGCACCGCGAACCGACGTGCACAGTAATTGCCTCCTTTGATCCCCCGGCGATAAATCGCAACGAGACTGACCCTGCCAGCCTTCTCGCATGGCGCCAATGCCTTACTCCTCCACCTCACCGGTACCCTCCCCGTCAACTTCCGCGGCACCACCTACCGATTCCCAGTCTCGATATGGGTCCCTCACGCATACCCGCGAGAGCCGCCCATGATCTATGTTGTGCCTACAGATACCATGATGATCCGTCCAGGCCAGCATGTCGATCCTCAGGGCCTCATCTACCACCCGTACCTCGTTCGGTGGGCAGAGTTCTGGCATGTGCGTTCGACCCCTCTTAAGTCCTCTTCAAGCATGCCTTTAACGCCTGCGCATAGAAATCTAATCTACAAGACTTGTTGGGAATCGTGACCGACATCTTTGCCAAAGAACCGCCCGTCATCTCTCGACAGCAAGCACCCCCGGCTCAGGCGCCTCAGCCGGGGCCTACTCCACCTCCGGTCCCGCCCTTGCCTCCGGGAATGGCTCCACGCCCGACGACACAAGACCAGTCCGCCGCCGAACAGCAGCGGCCGCCGCCGCCACCCCCTAAGGGTCCTCAGAGTGTACCTCCCAACCCACAGACTCCTAGCCCAGCTGGACCACCTCTCCCTCCGCTTCCCCAAGGTTCTCCCGCTGACCCTCGTCGGTCATCGCGTTACGATTCCGCTCCCCCTTTGCCCCCCCAGATCAACAGTGCAGAGCTTCCAGATCCTAGATTCGCCCGCCCTCCCGCACAGCACCAAGCAAGTCATGCACCAGTCCCGGAGCACGCAAGGGCTATGCAGTCCCATTACTTCAATCCAGCCCAATCGCAACCACCGGCCCCCCAAAGGCAATGGCAGACGCCACAACAACCTCAAACGTGGAACCAGGTGCCTCCACCGCCCCAAGTCCAGGCGAAGCCTCCTCCCCCTCCTGATCTGCTCGACGAACCTCTGGCCCTAAACATCCCAACCGCCTCAACCATTGCTGCTCCTCCTATCCCCCCTAACCCTGAAAAGGATGCCCTACTTCACCAGCTAGCTCAGACACTGTGCGCGATACGAGTACGCGCCCGACAACAAAACGACTCCAGTATGGCAGGTCTACAAGCGCAACAAACAGCCATGCTGTCCGTAATGCCAGCCCTCCAGGCAGAGGCGGGACAATTGGCTCAACTGTCAAACGTCCTTGCGTCAAACTCGAATATTCTACACGATGCACTGCGCAAAGCAGATGGTGTAATTGAAGGCTCGAGAAGCCACCCAGTTCCCGATGTGGATGAGCTGCTAGTGGCACCAACAGTAGTGGCTAACCAGCTTTACACGTTGGTTGCAGAGGAGAGGGCGTTGGGAGATGCGATTTTCATGCTTGGCCGTGCAGTAGAGCGAGGCCGCATTTCGCCGGCAGTTTTTGCTAAAATGACGAGGTCCCTCGCTCGCGAATGGTATCTAAAGAAGGCCCTGGTGCGTAAGATTGGGCAAGGGATGGGATTGGCATCGTGATGCAGCGAAAGAAAGAAAAAACGGATGACATGTCGTCACGGTGGCTTCCTGGTTGATGGGCTCTTCATATTGTTGTCTGGCGCTGGCTTCGGCCCTGCCTCTGGCCGTAGATCCAGCCACCAAGTCAGGTGGCCGTCATAAGATGTGGATCGTGCACCTAGCGGAGACGAGTTGTCGGGAGCCAGCACTGGTCAAGTCTCGAAGAGGTCTTAGTTTCGTCACGGCTTGCAAATGGCTTGCAAGGACTCTGGCAGCACGCAGGCACGGTTCCGGCTCCCCGGGTTTGCGGTTGCAACAATGTCCGCATTGGGCAACATGTGCTCAGATTGCTCTCGTTCCTCTGTACTCCGTATGCAAGTCAACATTCGAGCTCAAGGGGCCCTGGCGGAGTTACGGGGCCGGCGTCAGTCGGGGTTTGCTAATAAGCTCCATGGCACGCCTAGTCCCCAGCCTCATTGTGAGAACAATACCTAGAGGCGACGCCACCAAAATGCAGAACAATATCAACGCCAGACACAGCCCCACCGTCCGTCTCATTAATATTTTGTGATCTTCCGTTTGATATACTAGCATTCCCCGGCCCACAACAATACGTTCGCTCGCCCGCATCGCCAGAAATATAGTACACTGTCCGCAGAGTTTGGCTTTGTGACCCGTCAGTCAAGATGCCACGGCTGCCACCACTCATCTCCCCTCTCCTCTTCATACTCCGAACCTTGTATCCCTTAACACAAGCCGGCTTGTGACTCCGTCTCCCACATCTACACTCCAGTACATAACAGCTGCTTTCCTTTTCCCGCAGTGGCCACCTCCTTCGATCCGAGTGTCAGTGCCACCTCGTCGTTCCCCCTCCTTACAGAAACTCGTCACGATGAGCGACTTCGACCCCTTCTCTCAGAATGTCTCCTTCCTCGCCGGCGATGGCAACACATCGCTCTCAGTCCCGTTGAGCATGGTTGATGCCTTTCACGCCGAGTCTGTCAGCATCTGCCTCAACTACGGCACTCAGCTGGGTGCCTGTATCATCATGCTGGCTGTCATTCTCGTCATGACGCCGTCTTCCAAGTTTCGGAGGCCATCCAGCATCCTACACATCACTGGCCTTACCCTCTGCGTCATCCGCATGGCCCTGCTCAGCGCCTACTTTCCATCCCCATTCAACGACTTCTACGCCTTCTGGGCGGGTGATTATTCCCGTGTGCCCGTGCAGGATTTCGTCATCAGCATTGTGGCCAACACCTTCTCTCTTCTCCTTGTCATCGCCATTGAGGCTTCTCTTATGCACCAGGCGTGGACGATGGTGAAGCTCTGGCCAAACTTCTGGAAATACTCCATTGCAGCTTTCTCCGCCTTCATTACTCTGTTCACCATTGGATGGCGCCTCGCCTTCACCGTCATCCAGAACAAGGCTGTTCTGAGCTTGATACCACCGGAAAACATGCGGTGGCTGATTCACTTGATGGTTATCACAAACGCCATTTCCATCTGCTGGTTTTGTGCTATCTTCAACATCAAGCTCGTCATCCACTTGGTATCCAACCGTGGCGTTTTGCCATCCTACAAGACTATGACTCCGATGGAGGTCCTCATCGCTACGAATGGAATGCTGATGATTGTTCCTGGTAAGTTACTCTCAGGCTGTGGCACGTCTCCTTTTTAGACATTCACTGACCCCAAACAGTCATCTTTGCTGGTCTCGAATGGGGCCATTTCACCAACTTCGAATCAGCCTCCCTAACCTTGACGTCGGTTGCTATAATCCTGCCCTTAGGAACCCTCGCTGCCCAGCGCATGGCGCAATCGTCCAACTCCGCTTATGCCTCTGCCGACTCGAGTGGTCGCTACCCTCCTACCACTGGAACTGGGAGCTCCACGCATCCCATCAAGGGAACCAGCTTCTCTACCAACCACACCAGTACCTCCGCACAGGTGTCTATCCTATCGCGATGCGAGCCTGGCATGATGACCCAAGCTCGATCAGACTCGGGTGGCGTGGAACTCTCCAAACTCACCGAGGAATCCGAGTTCGATGGCAGACAGGTCCGAGTTGACCGAAACCTGGTACAACACGAGGAGAGTCTAGAACCCTTCTGATGGCCACTGTCACCAATCAATATCTCGGTAGCTATAGGAGTTGGGTGCAGTCCGAAAGCAATGCAGCGTGGCCCTTTGGCAGGCCCGAACGAGACGTCAGGACTTGAAACTTGGTAGCTTTTTTTTACTTCCGATGCAGTAATTGGAGACTTCTATTAGTTGTCGCTTTATCCCTGGTTTGGGTTGGTACCATATCGTTCATTACAGCCGTAGAAATTATCTCGACGGCACTCCGTTATCTTGTCACTTTTTAATACAGACTTCACAGCGCTCAGGCGCAGAATACAATACCTACCCAATACTTGTATACCTCTCCGTATCTTCCCCTAAGTCAAGTATGTCGTGGCCGTAAACGGCTGTCCCGGCGAGTCCCATTTCATCCATTGGCAACGCCAGAAATATTGCTAGTAGAAGCACTCACGTCAGCAACACGACAATTGGAGATCAGTGAGTTATGTAACGAATCGTTTGGATATACAAAGTATGAGCTGTCAGAAGCCTTACAACGTGCTGTCTCCAAAGTACCCCAGTCTCAGGCATGTCTACCGCTCTTAGGGCGACTGTCGCATAATTATTCGCCATGCCCGCTAGATATCTTCCTCACGACCTTCTCCTTGCACAGACTGACCAACCGCCTAAGCTCATTCGCACGAACGGGCTTCGGCTGCTCCAATGTACAATGTGCTCTTGAAACAAAGGGACTGCTGCTATGAGAGATGATCCGACGAGCCCGGTTACGGGGACCAGTCTGTTCTTCTTCGCTTGTTGCCGAGCCTATCATTGATGCTTGACGAGCTGATCGAGCTAGGGGAGATACTCTATGGCGAACCCCCGGGTATGGTAGCTTGGTCGCGAGAGGCGATCCTGTCAATGAAGGCCGCAATCCGCCTTCGCCATCGACATTGAACCCAAGGCTCACCAATGATCTGCGTGAAGTCATGTTTTTGTTCGTTAAAGGAAGGACTTGGCCCAAACATGCCTGATCACTTCTAGAGCCAGCCCTGCCAAATATGGGTTGCAGTTCGTCATCTCTCGATGTCGAGTTCTCACCATCCAAGCCCTTGCGACTTGAAACGAACGGGTCTTGGGGGCTCGTAGTGCTCCATTCCGAGGAGCTTTTTTTCCAGGATGCAGAAAGGCGACGGAAAGTCCCCTTCACTCCTCGTGCGTGTCCTAGCCCTAGGATTTCTACCCTATGCTTCTTCAATGCCATATTAGACGTGTTTGAGCCACCTGCCCTTTCGTGGCTCTGTCGACCAAGTGACTCGAAAAGGCCAATCTTTTCCTTCAAGGGTGGATCATTTGCTCTATTGCTCCATCTTCCCAATATCGATTGTGATTTTTTTGATTCGCGGCTTCTTTGATTTGCTAGTTTTGCATTATCATGACCTCGAGGTTTATGCTTGGGAGAGTCCGTGCTGCCAAGATCTGTAGTCGTCGCCGACTTCAGGAGTCGGGGAATCGAATCATACGCTGAAGATTTGGCGGGTGTGGTCTCTCGTCTTTTTCTCGGGGTGAAAGACAATGATGGCATCGTTGAGCTCTTTGGGAGGTCAAATCTTTGTCGAAGACTTGATATCTTGGAACGAGATACCACTGGACTTGTTGTTAGATCTACTTCAGCAACTGTAGGGATCTCGAAGCTTTTGGGTCTTGAGTAAGAATCATCTTGACGTTGTCGTGCTGGAAAGTAAGGGCCGGATTCCCTGTCTGAAGTTGAAGCCGATAGCGACAGCGAAGAGGCCATCTTCTGGGCATTCTCCAACCAAGCATGATTTCGACTTGCGCTGGATGGCGGCGATTTCTCTCTAGCGAGGCGATATTTGGGACTGCTGACAATCGTGGGCTGACTTCTTGCCGCAAGCGCAGTGGTGTACGGCCACCGCAGTGTGTCTTGAGATTTCGTGGCGGTGATGGTGTTGCTGGTCGTATCAGAACTGCGGTGCTTGGAACAAAGCCATGGGTGATCTCTATGGGGTTTGGTTGTGACTTTAGTCCCGAGGGCAAGGTCTCTCGTGGGCTTCCAAGAGCGTGGTGAGGGCAGATCTTTTGTTGATGATGCAGTCTGGTACTGGAAGATATGCCTAGGGTGCGCTACTGGTGTTTGTGGCTCTTGACTCAGGGAAGAAGATGTGGAGCGCTGCGGTGAGTGTGTGGTATTTAATAACCGTCTCGGGATTGAGAGTCTAGGTTGAATCATCTGCGAGCTCGTAGAGTGGGCGGTCTTGAATGGAGATGGAGCATCGATAGATGATCTTATCGTCATAGAGATCCCTAGATGTGCGTTAGACTGAAGTTGCAACGGGAAATAATCAAAATTACCAGCACCGCTTCCATCAACTTCAAACATTCTCCTCCTCTCTGCCACTGACTTGTGCCTTGGCCCAAACCCGTGCGTGTTAATGATCGTGGTACATGGTTTGGCTTGCAGAGTCTGAGATCGACGGAGCTGCCGCGGTGGCTTCCCCTGAGGAGTAAGCTGTCCAGGTGATATACAGCTCGAGTCACTTGAGCTCTTGTTCCGAGAGTTGCCGTCTCTGTAGGAAGCGCCATTCACGGATCCGGTGATGATGTTTTCGTCAGGCAATTGGTTACACGAGAGGCTAGTATTTAACTTGGGCGTGGCACCTAAGTCCCGGGACTGGCTTGTAAGGGGCGAAGCATTGAGCACTTCGAATCGGGACAGGAGCTGCGCAACACTGCCGCCAGCGAGTCGAGGTTGGTTCACTGAGGGTTCATGGCGCTGCCCCTTCCAAGGCACAGATGACGCGGTGGTATCCATTCAGAAATAATGAGGACTAGTGAAGAGATGCCAATGACTTTGAGTAGTGCTTCGCTAATATGAGGGCGTCGATGATCTTGATATGAGTGAACAGAGAGGGGATACGAAGTTACTTGGCCGGTGGTGATGAACGAAACATTGTCCGCGGTTCCGTTCAGATTCTTCTTCAGTAATTGGGTCATGGAAGTGGCGTGGTAGAGCCGGATCGTAGCTGACATCTTGGACAGACAGGCTGGTAAAGTAGAAAGGGCCAGCACTGTTGGTGTCAGTGAGAGCAGGTTGAAATGGAAGGACCGGATAATGCCCTGAGGTCTTCCCTCCATTTCCCTATCAGGTGAATCGTCTCAATAATCACAATGGCGAGGGAAAGTAGCCCAATGCCCAAAGCTAAGGACCATGGAGTCTTGTGCTCCCCACACATGACCGACAACGCTAGATGGAGGCAAGACACAACACAGAGGGGAACCAGATATCATGGTAATCATCCACATGCAGCGGTGTTTATTTCAGCCCAACGCCCATCCATCATGACTATGACTCTTCTGGGATTTTGAATAGATCCAGTTCCGCTAAGCGTACACCCGACTCTTTTCTATTGTACAAGGTATTATATTGCTTCGAGATTGCCGCGAGACATGATCTGTACCATATCGCGGGCTCCTCCATGGACATGTGTCGCGGTTTTGATTCGGCTTTTATCTACTGACTGCTCGGGGTCAGTTGTGTTTGGAGCTGGATGGTAGCTGTAGCCGTGGATGTCATGGAGAGGGACTTACGGAGGCAGGAGGATCTCGCCCCAGGAGCTAGCCAGGAACGTCACAGCGATCTGTTGACTTCGCATTAGTATATAGATCTTGCCGGCGATTCTACGCCTCAGAAAATTAAACTCACGCCAAAGATGCCAATGCTGCGGACAACGGCGGCGTTGTCGGACGAGGTAAGGGCGTCATAGGTGGCGCCGAGGAAGCCCTTGGGGGCGCGGCGGGAGGACCTCTCGATGGCGATGCGCTTGGGAGGAGCCATTGTTGATATCTGCGGACGGTGCGAGGGCGACGAGAGGGAAGGTGGTGACGGGCAGATTCGCGATGGTGATGACGAGCCGGCTTGAGGATGGCGGTTTAACTGGGGAAAATTCTGGTACAGAAGCCAGACGCCCGGAGCCGGGAAGCTTCAATGCCCGATAACGAGCGATAGCGGTTAGGTCACATGATTTGCGTTTACTGATGCAAGCGCGCTGTAACTCATGCCGATCATTGGCCTATCTCGGCGGTGGTGGGGCGTCAGGTACAAGTCCCCGCCGTTGTCATCACCGACCTCAGCATCACTAAGCCAGCAACCCCGCGGTGACATCGAGATACTGTTGTCTCAAGTTCTTCAACTTGAGCTGGGGAAGACTGATCTCCTTCGATTTGGCTTTGTTCCCGTCGCGTGATTTCTATACTTTCCTATCTCATTGGTCCCACGCAAGCAGCCCGTGCCGCCGGCACTGGAGTACCAAAGAACTACTAACAAAGAATCGCCAACAGGGTCCCTCGCGCTCCCAGACTCAACTCTCTTTTTTCTTTTCTTCCTCTCTTCGCTCGCCCAAGTGCAACACCGTCTGAGAATCAATCCAAAACAAGAATGGCCAACAACAACAACTCCCCAGGCCCTGGCGGCTTCCTTCCCCCGGCAGGCGGCCTCCCGTCTCCCGCGCCATCGACCGCATCATCAGTCGCCTCGTCAGGCCTCCCCCACCCCCGAAGCAAGTCTCTGCAACCAGGTTCCAGCAAAGAGGGTTTGGTTAGGAGGTATGTCGAGGAGCGACTCATGGAGGCCTCGCGCCGTTACGTCAAGAAGTTTGGAAACCCTGAACCTGGTGACAAGGTAGTGGGCTACAAGAGCTTCAGTGAAGTCTGCAAAGATCTAGATGGGGTTATCAATGTGTTGTGGCTTTCAGGTACCCGTAAGTCAAGCCCTCGTGCTCATTTCCATGGTCACTGCTAACACTCGCCGTAGCGATGCTCCAGATTCCCTTTCTCCTCCGACTCGCCAGCGACTTCACCCAATACGTTCGATCATTTCCGCCATCGCCCAAGGCATCATTTGCGCTACTGCGCAAGCTGGATCACTGTTTCTCTAGTCTCCTCTGCGGACAGGACCTGAGTACCCTCGAGACGCTGCCAGGGTTCCAGAACGGACTGCGGGGCGGGATGACGACCACAGACATGGTCCGCTGTAGGAGTCTTGTTGAACAGAGTCGAGTCTTGATGGTGGAGGTTATGAGCAGCGGAGATGCGGACGATGAGGAATCGGACACGGAGAGCGGCACCGATGTGGACATGGACACGGACACGGATGACCTGGGGCCGAGTACATGGGACGGCGAGGTGGACGAGGAGGAAGAACAGCTGCACTTGGACGCGGCGCGGGTCTACGAGAATACGATTGTGCACCTAAACGAGCGGATGGGAGATTCACTGGGAAGTGGAACAACTACCACTGCAGACACTTCGACGACCATGACCGACTTATGAAAGGCTACTAACGAACACAACCTGATTTGAGATGGGATGAGCAGCCTTCGTTGGGGGCTTCTGCAGCGGCCCACTCTTGTAAACATGCATGTAAGGAAGCACCGAAGCGGTCTGCCAGTCGGTCACGAACAGGCCCAATCCATAACCAAGTCAATACGCGACAGCTGGGCTATGTGGACGACAACCCGGCATTCCAGCCAGTATCTACGGGGCCCCATAGGCAAGGCCTGCGGGGGACTGCAGACCATCAGGTACGGCTGGAATAGATGATTGGATATACGAATCTGCAGGACAAAGAAATGTTGGGTTCGCCTTGGCTTGGCTGCAGAAGCAAGTGACCGGATCCAAAACGTGGGCAGCCACGTCGGCACCTGGACTCGTTCGAAAAAGACTCGAGGATACACCCTACGGTGAGAGTAGAACAAACGGTAGGGCAAACAATCAAGCTCGTACAGGGTGGACTGAACATGGTGATGGTGGATCCCCAGATGTTTGCCAGCGCATCAGCCAACTCATGTTTTACAAGATGCAGCAGTGTGGGTGAGATCTGTCGACGAGTATCACACCGCTGTGATGAAGAACAGCAAGACACCACGAGGGATGCAAGAAAGACGAGATGAAACACATGACAAGAAATTTTACTGGAGGGAAAAAGAAACGAGGGACGAGAAAGAGAAAAAAACGAGGAAAAAAACGCAGCCATCTCCACACACACTTACACCAGCGCACGTTGACACGTAGAAGGCTACATGGCCCATCACGCACAAGATGCACGACAGCGGTGGGGGAGGGAACTGCAGCAAGATAGGGACGAGAGCAAGATAGAGAGAAATAGAAGCTAGCAAAACACATGTACTATGCATGCATGCATGATGTTGGGTCGTGAGATGCTCAGGCACGGAAATAAAGGAGTCCAGTCCAGGGTAAGGCCAAGCCACCCACCCCTGCAGGCCACATCCAAAAGTAGCAGTTTGTCGACGGATTTACGAGGTTTGCTGCTGCAATTGATTGTACTACGTATGCACGCACTTCGGGTGGGAGGAGCGATACGAAAATGCGCAAGTCGCAGTCCAGGCGGAGGGTTCGACTCTCGCCGCGTCTCCTTTGGGATCTTCATGTTTCGCTGCCAAAAATAACCACCACACTCTGTCTAAAACCAGCCCGGCCTGGACTTTCAAACTGGGCAAAATGGGGGGGGGGGCGGCCAAGTTAATTTAGACTGCTCGGGAGGACGGCCCTCATGCGACGACGGCGGCACGGACACGGACGTGGAGGGCACGAGCGCCGGGACGGAATTGATTGAATGAGTGAATTTGATGCCTGGTTCGTCTTGGCCAGTTGCTAGTCGTTGGCGCTTGAGCGTGGCTATTGGGGATTGGGTCCTGCCGCCCATTTGCTTTTTGGGGAATTAATTACTCAGATATTACTCTGTTATTACGCGGTGCTACAGGCGAGAGAGAGATGCCTGGTAGCCTCTTGTCGGCCCTCTGCAAGAGTTGGGCGCGCTACTGGTATGTTTCATGACGGGCTAGCAGCATGGGAAGCACGGCCTCTGTATCGCCAGATTGAGCCTCACATTTCCTCACTAGAGTCTTCAATCACAGCAGTAGCTCATTACAGCAGTAGCTCATTACAGCAGTAGCTCATTACAGCAGTAGTAGCCTTGCTGCCCATTGTCTCGTGTCTTGGCACTGAGACGGTTGTCTTCTTTGTGGGCATGGCTTGTCCAGCTCCAGCCGAATGCAGCCTTGTTCCCATTGTGTGTGCGTTTGCCAATGCCCCCTCCCCCCCGGTGGCATTCCAGTCGCCTTGTCTTGTTTCTGGGCGCCAAACGGGTCTACAGAGTCGGCCGGCCTAGGCCCGGACCAGGTTGACACTTGACACTTGACACTTTGAGGCGCGCCCACCCTCTTGACGTTCGAGCCAGAGCAGAGAGCAGAGCAGAGAGCAGAGAGTGGCCGCTGTCCTCGTCAAGCGCCCTGTTAGGCGCCCACAGGCCGCCGTCGCTTCGGGGCCTTGGCTAGCCTCGCCCAGGGCAACTGAGGCTGGTGGTGATATTATAGGGCTGCCTCGTTCATTTCTGGCGGCGGCGGCTCCAGCCAACCACGGGGCCCGAGGCCCAAACCCGCATCGCATCGCCAAGTCCCCCTCTCATCCCACCCACATGGAGACTGGAGTCGCTGGGAGTCGCTGGGAGCCAGCTGGACGGACCCCTTGACAGCCAGCTGGATCACTTGGCAGCGTGGTTTCATGTCCCCTGGATATCTCCCGCCGCACCCAATGGCGGCTCGCCACACGCCTCCCCCATTCCCATTCCCGGCGGCGGCGCAAACCCGGCACTGCCACATTCACTGAAAACCTCCGGGCGCCATGGCCAACCCCCCCGGGGGCCCTGTACATAGTAGCATCCCTACCAGGTCGCAGGCCCCCAACCGACTCCAGGCATTGAGCCAAGGCCCAGCATTGACCCCTGGATTTCTCATTGAGGCCCCCGGGGACCAAGCAACTCGGGCTGTTCATCTTGGCTCCCGACTCTAGGCTCCCCGGGGGTGGTAGTCGCTTGGTGATCGCTTGAATGATCGCCGGCCCCGCGCCCCTTCGCCCTCTCCCTAATAACGCCTCCTGTGCCATCTCCCGTCTTTGCCGCCCGGACGCTTGCTTGTAAGTCTAAGTTGGAGAATGGGAAGTCTGCTCGCCGTCGTTGCCGTTGCCGCTCTCTGCTCTTGGTTAGCCCGTCGTCCTTGGAGCCGCACTCCCGGCGTCACATACTACATACTGCCAACTCCGACTACCACTATCTTTCTCCACCACCTCTCCACCATCTCTCTTATGCGCCATGTCCCATCCCATGTCCCATACCATGCGCCATGCCATCCATGCGCCATGCCTCCATACGTACGACCCATCTACGAGCGTACCTGCTTACAGCCTAGGCCGCCCAAGCCCATTCACGCCCATCCACGCCCATCCAAGCCCATCCAAGCCCACCCAAGTCCCAGACTAGGGCCTCGTCGACGTCATCGAGTCTTCTCATCCCCCCCACCCATGATCCCTCACCACCCACTGTATAT
>JAANBB010000341.1:0-44888 GCA_014621425.1 Cylindrodendrum hubeiense
CCTAGGCGATGCAGTCGAGAGGAGATTTGATGTCATGGGTCAGACACTCTCGGAGCCCGTTGTCGAAAAGGTGCGTTGGATCCTCTGCATCGCCGTCCGCCTGTGACTCCATGCCTGTGAACTGCATGCTTGTCGCGCCCTCGTGTACTGCTGCGAGGGGCATCGCCCGTTTGCGAGCCCCTCTTCCCACGCCCACGCCCACGCCCACGCCGAGCCACCACAACTCGACTTTTGCCAGCCGCGCACCCTGTTTCCAGAGCCCGCAGAGATTCCTCTCGAGGTCTGAGCTGCTCGTTGCGCGTCTCCTTTTGCGCTCGTCGACGTCATCCTCGCACTTGGTGCACTTCTGCTCAACTTCCCCGCTCCGTCTTCACGCTTGCTCCCCGCCCGCTCACGCTCCGATGCTTCCGCCAAGCCTCACCTCCTCAGACCTTGCTCAGACCTTCCCCCCCGCTGACCTTTACTTCCCCTCTCTAGGCTTCGGAAAAGGGCGAGGATGAGCGACTCATTTACGGAGTCTCTGCCATGCAGGGCTGGCGCATTAGTATGGAGGACTCCCACACGAACGTCCTCGATCTCGACCCCACCAAGACTCACCCCGCGAAGCTGAGCTTCTTTGGTGTCTTCGACGGCCACGGCGGCGACAAGGTAGCATTGTTTACCGGCGAAAATATCCACAACATCATCTTCAAGCAGGACACCTTCAAAGCCCGTGACTATACCCAGGGCTTAAAGGACGGCTTCCTTGCGACCGACCGCGCCATTCTCAGCGGTATGCGCCAACTCCTCACCTCACCTGACCCTCCCCCACTCCCCGGCTTCTTCTCGCTTTGCGCTGCCACCCTTGCGAGTCCCTGGCGCTGACGCTGATTGTTTTTTTTCTTAACCTGCTTAGACCCCAAGTATGAGGAAGAGGTCTCGGGTTGCACTGCCTGTGTCAGCCTGATCGCTGGTAACAAGATCTATGTCGTCAGTTGCCGCCTTGTCCCTCCCCCACGTCCGCCCCACCATGCGGTCGAGGGGTCAACTATCCCGCACGCACCATGTTAACCAAAATATCCAGGCCAACGCCGGCGATTCAAGGGGTGTACTGGGCATCAAGGGACGAGCCAAGCCCTTGTCTTTCGACCACAAGCCTCAAAACGAAGGTCCGTCGAAACTCTGGATCCTCGCCTATCTTGAGGCGAGCTTGCAATATTTTCCATGCTGACCGAGTCCTCTATCCACTCTTCAGGGGAGAAGAACCGAATTACAGCTGCCGGTGGTTTTGTCGACTTTGGCCGAGTTAACGGAAACCTAGCCCTCTCGCGCGCCATTGGCGATTTCGAGTTCAAGAAGAGCGCCGAGCTCTCCCCCGAGAACCAGATCGTCACCGCCTACCCCGATGTCACCGAGCACGACCTCACCGACGAGGATGAGTTCCTGGTTCTTGCCTGCGACGGTAAGTGGAGGGAGAAATCCCCGTCCCCGTAATGTGCAGCACTCATTGGAGCAGGTATCTGGGATTGCCAGTCTTCGCAAGCCGTCGTCGAGTTTGTTCGACGTGGTATCGCCGCCAAGCAGGAGCTTGAGAAAATCTGTGAGAACATGATGGATAACTGCCTAGCGTCCAACTCGGAGACAGGCGGCGTTGGCTGCGACAACATGACCATGACCATTATCGGTTTCCTCAACGGCAAGTCCAAGGCAGAGTGGTACGACGAGATTGCCCGCCGAGTCGCCAACGGAGACGGCCCCTGTGCCCCCCCCGAATACGGTACGACCCCTCTTGTTCATGGGCGAAAGGCATCGCCTGTCGACCCCCAACCTCTATACTTTGAGGACTTGGCCCAATCCCTTGAACCGACGCCAGGCTAACTCCATCCCCGTCGTGTAGCCGAATTCCGTGGTCCCGGAGTCCACCACAACTTTGAAGATAGCGATAGCGGCTACGAGATGGATGCAGAGAACAAGGGTCGAGCCTTCGGCGTTGGTGGGTACCGAGGTCGAATCATTTTCCTCGGCGATGGCACTGAGGTTCTTACGGATCCAGATGATACAGAAATGTTCGACAACGACGACGAAGACAAGGATCTTGCGAGCCAGGTCTCCAAGACCGTGACGTCCCCCGATGCGACCGAGAAGCCCGCCGCCGCGGCCGAGACGAAACCCGATCCCGCGAAGGAGACCGAGAAGCCCAAGGCTGAGGACGAGAAGAAAGTAGCGGCCCCCCAGGAGACTAAGAAGGATTAGGTGGTCCTTTCTGCGAGCGTTGGTCCGGATTGAACGTCATTACTGCTGGCCGTGTTCCCTAGACCCCATGGGGCGCTGGGGTATTCAAGGATTTGGGAGGGTGATGTCAGATATTCTCATACTAGGTCTTGCGTCAGAATTGTCGATGGAATGGTGTCAAATCGGGATCGCATATGCGCACGCGTTTGTGCGCCCCCGACGAAGAGATCGAGGATGAGAGGAGGCGGAGGAGAGAGAGAAACCTCTTTGATATTTCACACTGGATCCCCTACCTGCGCACGCCCCCGAGACCTTTTCTCTCTCTCGTTTACTCACGCGAATGTCGAATATACCCGTTCTTTGTCTCACTTACACATCCACAGCCTAACATACATTTATCTTCTCCCCGACCTTTGTTAGAACCGGGGGAGTCGTCGGAATACGACAGCATGGAGCAGCGTCATGGTCAGCGTCATGTCACCCACGAGTCATATCAAGTGGCTCTGGCTGAGCAAGAAAGAGCCCATACACGGAGCGCTGCAACATATTTGGACTTGGTCTTCGCCGCGGGGTGGAGCGGAGGGATAACTGCATCTTTGATTCCTGCATTCTGATTTTAGTCTGTTCACCCTTTTCGCCTTTATACCAACTGCTACTACTACAAAGAACCATCGTCTCATCGGTGTGAGAGGGACGTGAGCTCTGCGGCTGCGGTGCGGTTGCAAAAGACAAAGAGTCATAGATGAGAATGGGGCGGATGCATCATGGCGCCATATATACCCCCGCGGAAGCAGGAATTAACGACATTTTTGTCGGCCATTTACTCTTTGCGTCCCATCATGTCTTATTCATTGTAGAGTGCTTCGTCTATCATCTATCGTATTTTTATTTCCTTTTCGGGTTTCCATGCCAAGGGCCTTATAGTATACATGAGTTTGTGAGGGTGATGGTGTATGATATGAATCTGAGGTAAGACGTGACATAAATGGTTGGGCAGGTATGTATCCTGGCGATGGGGGCTTGATGTACAGGATGTGATACAGGGTGTGATACATGGCGGGGGATATGTGTCTGCTGAGCAATAGATGGTACAAAGGTATGTGATATCTTCATCCAAGTGTGTAGTAGGAGGCCTCCGTCTTCAAGCACGACTGTCTCCCAAGTCTTGTTGGGACGAGAGAGCCTAAGTCTTGTCAGACATTATGTGTCGACGTGGCCGAATCATGCCCGCGCTGACAATGACGGATCTGATGCTATTGACTTGATTGGTGCTGAGTCCTGTTCTGTTGTCGACAACTCTTCCACCGCTGCTCTCCGAGCTTGAAGTCTTCTGGTTATCCGAGATGGAGACGTTTTGCTGTCTCCAACTTGACGTGCCCTTGTCCTCCATGGCACCGAGCGGTCTCGCCGCCAGCCGGCGGTGGAAGCTTTTTGCTCCTTCGCCAACACTGACACGCCTGTATCCTCACTGCGCTGTGCAATACGCTCCAGTTGTTGTTGAGCCATCAGCTGCTCCTCTTCCTCTGATGGTGACCTCTCCTTGTCAGCCCAACCCTCAACCATCGATTTCGGGTCGAAACGGCCTTTTAGTCGCACGTTGATGTTGCCGGGCTCGCCGTCTAAGCGACGGAGCTTGATGACGAGGTCCTTGACTCGTATTGGCTGGCGGACACCATCACTGCCAAGCTGCGGGTTTTTGACTTGCTGGTGCAACGGCCTGTCATTGGAACGGAAGGCAACCTCGAGAGATCGAGCGAGAGGCTTGATCGGGATGTACCCTTCCCACTTGTCAAGGATGACCCGCTCGATACGAGACATCACAGTCCTAGGTGAAGTAATCTTATGCCTCTCAAGGGTCGCGATGACGTCCTTAGGGAAGATGCTGGGTTGGCACTCCCTCCGCTGCCAAAAGGGGTCGCGATGAAGGCGAAGAAGGACCTGTGAGAGCATCTGGCGAGATACTTTCTTGAGTTTACGGTGCAGCACGCCATAGAAGTAGACGGTCCCCAGGGCGTGTGGCGACCGTGATTTGATGGCCAGAGTAATGAGGGAAATATAAGTATCCTGGTTGGGCTGATAACCAGTCGGCTGAAATAGTGACATGGCCCATAGGGCCGTATTCCAGTCATTCGCTGCTGCAGCGTGCTTAAGGAAGATGTTGACCGTCTGGGTCTCAACCGGGTGTCCAGCCTCGGTCTGGATGTCGATGAGGCGCTTGCAGTCATCAATCCGCGGGTCTTCGGGGCGATGGAAGCGGAGTAGTTCGGTGATGATACCATTCACGGCACTGGGCGTGAGCCAATCCTTGCCATAACGATCTTTCTGTTCGGTCATAAAATCCTCGAGAGATCGACCCGCCTTGAAGGCGCCGTAGGAATCGAGGGATGCCATCACATCCGCGAGGCCCCGACGGGTAGTAGCGTGGTTGAGCATTCCTAGCTCATATATCGTCACGACAATTTGTCGCCTCTCGCCGTCGCCCCTGATGAGTTGAAGAAAGAGCAGCCAAGTACGGATATTGGGGTGGAAGTACCGCGCCTCCATCTTGCGCAGAAATCCGTAGAAGAAGCCGAGGTCACGCTTGTGAGCGTATCCCTCCAGCATAAGGTTATAAGTATCTGTGTCCATGGGGATGCCCAACTCCTCGCCTAACTGGATGAGTTTGTTGGCCGAGGCGCGATGTCCACCCTTGAAAGCCATCATGGAAACAGCCATCTTCAGGACCGGCGCCGTGATGAACGAGTGGGCGGTTGCGTCTTCGAATGCCTCAACAATCAATTGGATGCGGATGCCCTCCGTGTCAATATTTCTTCCATTTACTCGTCTCTCTCCGTAAAATTTGATAGCGAGGTGAGCGGGGATTCGGCCGTAAGAAAGGGACGCGATATAGGTTTCGAAGCTCTCCTGCGTCCACACCTCAGGCCTGGGAATCTTCTCATAAGGTTCCATGAGCTCGTATGGCTGGTATTCCTTGTGAACCCAGATGCTGCCATCGTGGTTTTCTGGCAGCGAAGCACCGCCATTGGGAGCTTCCTTGATAGTAGGCCAAAGCTGTTTGGTCCTGTAGTCGGATGTAGCAACCTCTCCAAGCTCATAGACCTCGGCCTCCTTGCAGGAGCGCACAATGTCGTCAACAGCTTGGGTTAGAATGGAGCTTTTTCCACGAAGCACAATGGCCGATGGGTTCTTGTCGACAGATGCGCGCAATTTCTGGAGCACGCCCGTGACGGAGTCGACATATTCGAGATTCAGGTTGTTGACTTCGAGGGTCCACGTCTTGGGCAAGACGATCCTCACAGCAGACATCTCGGCTCGCTCACTCCACTTCGGCGTCATGCGCCGCATGAGCTTGAAACAATCTTTCCAGTCCGGCACCTTCCTGTTGAAGTGTCCCCAAATAATGCTATGGCCAACCTGGCGTTTGATATCTCGCAGGTGCTCATCCAGGCTCTCTTTGGTTGCTAATGAATTCGGGTACGTTCGCGGCTGGCCAGTTATGGGGTGGTAAATTCTTTTGTCTTGTTCATCGACCAGGTCTGCTTTGATTTTGAAGGCATTCCTGAATAATCGGTTCTTGGACTCGGGGCGTTTGTCGGTTACGAGCATTGGCACCACACTCGGCGGTTTGCTCCAAACATCGCCGGCTTGGAGGGTCGTTTCCTGGTTACTCGGCAGCGATATGGGAGTTCTCAGGTGAGAGGCAATGTCCAATGGTGTCAGCGGCGGCGGCGTCGAAGTCGACTCGAAGCGGAGGGTCGTGAGGCATTGATTCGGGACCCTGGAGGGCAAAGGGTCCCTGGAAATCAGCATAGGCCCAGAGATGGGGGAGCATCGTGCCCGAGCCCTCCATATTGACTTGATTCCCAGGGACATTGGTCATAAGCCATGCATTGTCGAGGCGGAGGAATATGTTGCTGCCCGCGTCGTCGTTAGTTCTGGGGCCTGGTAGCTGGGCTGGTCGCGATGCGGAAAAAAGATTGGCTCGGCGTTATCGCGATAGCGGATCCCACGCGAAGTCGGCGACAGGCGTCACGTGGCCACCCCTCAACCACATCCTCTACACGTCGGATTCCGCACGCCTGGCGTTGACAAGCAATTGGGAAATAATAAAGATATTTTATGCTTGTGGATATATGTGGCTCCATCAGGAACAAAGCAAACTATGGTAAGGGACTGGATGAGACTCCATGATACCCCCCAATCCACACATTCGCCAGACAGCCCAAATCACACACTGTCCAAGAGTAGCCCGACCTCTAATATCAACAGGGACTATCCACCCAGTCCGGTTCCCATGATGTGAATGCACTCTTCCCATAACCCAAGTCCCATGTATAAATACAGACAAAAAAAACGCTGATATGTTGACGATCCTGTCACTGTTTTCGAGACTCGCCTTCCTTCGGGTGCGCCCCTCCACTCCGGTCTAGGCCTCGCCACTCATCGCTCCATCCCTTGTCACTGTCGACGGCGTTCCTCGTCTCGCCGTTCTCAGCCATCTGCTTGACATCACTCCAGTAGGCCAACTTGCGGACCTCTTCGTCGGCGTGCTTAACAGCGTCCTTAATCGCGTCGTGGCGGGCCTTCAACTCTGGGTTATCCTTGTTCTTTAGCTGTGCCGTAGTCTCGTCATACATCTGCATCAAGCGACTCAGTAGTATCCGCCGTGATGCCTGGAAAACGAAAATGGACATGATCTCATGCATTTCATCCTGCAACTGCGAGAGATCCACCGCATGCTCTAGGTAATTCTCAGCAGCCTCGAGCTTCTCTCGGTCAATTCTTGATTGACGAAGGATGCGCATCAATTCTTCGATGTTCTCGATATCTGGCAGTTCTTCCTCTTCGTCTTCGACCGCTGAGAATTGACTAACACTCGCTCTGCTGGCGTGTCGGCTGCTGGCGACGCTGTCCCGGGAACGGTGCCTTCGATCTGAAGCAGATCGTACTGTAAAGTAATCGGCATTCAACATGTGCGGATCAGCCGAAATATCATCAGTCTCTCTCTTGGCCCTCTTGCGCGTCCAGGCACGCCTTCGAACGAATGAGCTCCACCACCTGGCGCGGTGCCATGAGAACTTCTTTGAGAAGGCAAAGGCATACTCCCAGCCACCCTCATCCACACCTTCCTGATGATTGATGCGCCATTCCGGCCAGGTCCACTCCCAGGAAGGGTCAGGAACCTGTGCGGTGTGGATGTTTGTCGGAGACGTATTGTGATAGGCATTGGCTATTCTGGTGGATCAGCAGTAGTTCAGGGGCAGACCACTCAGTCCCATTTAACTTACTCCAAGGAGCAGGATCTAGACCACCAAGGGCCTGGCCAGAGAAGAGGGCAATTCCGCAGAGGAACCCTCCTCTCTCGTTTTCGTAGAGGATATCAATAACTGACTCGCGTTCTTGGCGTTTCTTGGGCTTGATCTGGGTGTCGTTTCCACGCGAAACATTGGGGGTGGGCTCTATTAAACGTTAGAAACATAAAGTGGCAAATAACAAGATGAAGTCATAAAATACATACGCTGGACTTCAATCGACGGCCTTGGCGCAGGACTCGACTGGCCCTCGCCGTTCTGTGCATGGGATTTTGCGGGTCGACCTTCGTTCCCATCTTCAGGCTCTGTGTTCTTCGGCTTCGGCGATGGCTCGTCCTCGTCCTCTTGGTCTTCCTCGTCCAGGTCCAGCAACCGCATGGTGGTCGTGCTCCTCATCATTTCGGCAGGCTCTGGAGTCGTGGCCCCGAGAGGCGGCGTGCGGGCGGCATCGTGGTCGACAAGGGAGATCTCGTGGTCGTAGTCGGTGGGCTTGAGCCCCGCGGCTCTGCGAGAGCTTGAGACTCTCAGCATGGCTGCTACGCCCTCGGCGTCGGAGGCGCCTGGGTTGATCAAGCTCTATCAATCCATCCACAAGTGTAGCGAGTTTCGTGCGAGGTCGGCGTATCCCACAGGCTCAAAGGGGCATTGTCGAGAGGCAGCCTGGATGTCGGTGCTGTGCAGCAGCCGGGCGGGCGCAAAGCAAGATCGGTACGGTATGTGGTTTCGAAACGTTCGACGGGGGGCCGGCGAGCGAAAGCAAGTTGGATTCAGAGTGGTCGAACCGAGTGCTGGATTGGAATGCAGGACGAGCTGGGAAATTCGACGTCGCCAAAGAAGCAAGAAAGTTGACGACGGTTAGGGGAGGCGCCACTATCCTTGGTCAGGTAGGTGGTACCTTTCCAGCTTTTCGTGACGGCACCAGGGCTGCTTTCAGCCAGGTGGTTTAGTTTAGGTGTTTCGCGGTGGGGTATTAGCAAGGGGTCGACCGCCGTAGCCCACTATATCGAGGCCACTGTGGCTCGCGGCAGCTCGCTAAACCCCACTGAGCGTTCATGAAATGCAGGGCATCTTGGGCGGCCGGGCTCACAACGCCCTCCACAGCTGACCAGCAGCAGACTGGAGGGAGGCGGAGAAGTCAACAGTCTCCCCGCGTAGTTAGCGTAAACATTCGTATCAATGACGATGTGTCTGCTACGTTGGAGGGTTGTGGCTGTGAGGTTTGACGGCACAGTTAGGTTCGGGCAAGTCAAGATCGATGATGTAATACCGTCCCTGTTGTGCAGCTTTTGTTCCAACTTAGGCCGAGGACAGTGGGGCCAAGTTGTTTGGACTTGGCCCCTGGGAGACCAAGCATGGAGGAGGATGCACTAGCGGCGGATGACAGCGATCTTCTCTCCGCTGCTAGCTGGGTGCAATCGGGGCAGGTGTGCTGTAGGGTGTGCTGTAGGGTGTGCTGTAGGTTGCTTGGTTGCGCTCTCGGTGTTCTGTAAGTGTGTTCGATGATGGAGCTTCAGACGTATATCTCTGCGTACCCGTACCCGTACCTGTAGCTGGCGCACCAACCTCAGCTACCTACATGTCAACGAACAGTTGGAGGATCACGCCTCGGGTCCCAGATACCATCACCTGGGCACTCTAGATGGGTACCTAGATAGCAGGTCACCCGACGTACGCAAGGTAGGTAGGTTGGCAGGTCGCCATCAGAACAGAACAACTCCTGTGACTGCCCATTCCAAGACAGCAGTCACTCCTCGCTTCTTCTCTCCGCGTCTCCGCTTTCAGCCGTCGTCAAGTCGACAATTGCAACTCCGAGGGCCCACTCCCCGCCTCAAGACGCCGCACTACGTCATGTATTTGCACTCCATCACGAGCATTTGCTCCGTAGACCTTGGGAAACCGCACGACGTAACGACAAAGCCAGCCGGCCGAGGGCTCCTCCCCAGCGCGCCCCATGTCACTGCAGTCCCGCAATGTGGGCAGGTACCGGTAGTCCTCTGGTAATGGATGGATGAGGACTACCCGACCTCCGGTCCCAACCCTGCCTGTAGCCGGTACAACCCATCCACACCATATGATAAATACCTGCCGGTACTCCTCTGCTATTGCCATTTTCTTCCATCGTTACATTCGGTTCTCTCCCACTTCTTCCCCTCACTTCCAAAGCTCTACCAGCTCAGTTCGCCTCGCATCTACAATCTGCCTCTACAATCCGCAACTCCCGTCTCCTCCACCATGTCCAAGTCTCGCCTCCCACTTATCCTCGGTGTCGGTGCCGTTTCAGGTGTCGGATACTACGTTTACCAAGCCGGCGGTGATCCCAAAGCTGCCGAGAAGCAGTTTGAGAGTGAGTCTTGTCGCCAGCACCCGTTCCATCGTGTCGCGCCTCAGAACTTGGAAGCGCTAACAATGTTGCTTCAGGCGACGCCCACCGAGCCGCCGCCAACGTCAAGAGCCACCTCCCCGGCACCACACAAACCAACGTTGAGAAGGACCTCAAGGGTTACGGCCAGCAGGCTGGAGCCAAGATTGACAATGCTGTACGTCTTTACCCCTCCATTCTCCAATCTTCATCTTCAACCCCCACACCAAGCCGTCTAAGTCCCAAAACCAGCTAACACTTCACCTCCAACAGATCGCCGAGGCCGACAGACAGGCTTCGATAGCCAAGAGCAATGCCGAGGCCTTCGCCAAGGATACCAAGGCCGACGCCCTCAAAGCTGTCAACAAGTTCGACCAGAAAGTTGAGGAAGAAGCCGCCAAGGCCAAGAGCGGCATCTCGAGCTGGTGGGGTGGCAGCAAGTAGAGTTGACTTTGAGCATTGCAAGGAATCAGTTAAAGCATTTGGACGAAATGGATGGACCGCTGTGGGCAATTTGCCCCAAGATCACCAGAATGACTCTGTGTAGTATTATCTGGCTTGTGTACATCCAACGGAGGATGAGGAGTAATTAATGGCCATGACACACAATCAAACTTACGACTATTTGACCCTACGCTACGCCAGAGTGATACACACGTTCAGAAAGGACATAGGCTTATGTTTGGGTCTATGTCTTTTGTTCGCATTTCGCGTTTCTAAACCAGGTCACTAAAGTGGCTGGCGCAAACTCTTAAACTCCATCGTCTCCCAATGACTTGTAATCCTCCCCCTAAACGATACACAGGATGCATGGCATCAACTTACAATCACCATTACTGCTGCTCCATTTCCGACGCGACCATCTTCAAAATCTCCTCGCACCCCTTCCTCGAGTTCTCGGGCTTCTTGGCCACGGCCTGCCACACCTCGCCGTGCCGCGGCTCGTTGAGCACGCACTTGGTGACCACGTCGGCGCGCTTCTCCTCCGTCCCGTGCTGGCACAGGAATCGGTAGTACCACGCCCAGCTGTCGCCACAGTCACTGTCCAGCACGAGAGCTTTCTCAAACCAGTTCTGCGCCTTGTCGAGCTTGCGGTCGGACCAGAAGATGCGGGCCACGGCCACGAACAGTATGGGGTCGTTGTCCACCTTCTTGATGGCTTCCAGACTGCGCGGCTTGCGCTGCGTTCGTGCCTCCAGGTGCCAAATTTGCTCTACCCACAGTAGTCCACTCTTGGGGACCTCCTGTTGAGCCTTGGCCATCATTGACTTGGCCTGGGACAGGTTGCCGGCCCGTCGTTCAAGCCGCACCGACTCGCACCAGAGCTGCGCATTCTTGGGCACCGCCAGACGAGCTCGGTCGAGTACTGATCGAGCCTTGACCACCAGGCCACCCTTTTCCTCCAGTCGAGAGTACAGCAGCCACAGGGGTACCGACTTGGGAACCGCCTTGACACCCGTGCTGTAGGCTTCCCTCGCCTGCCCAACCTTGCCTATGTCCTCGTAGATTTGGCCCTTTAGCATCCACAGCTTTGCTGCCGTGGGGAAGAGCAGCAGCGCCTGGAGAGTGAGGTCGAGAGCCGCCTCGATCTTGCCGAGAACTCTCTCGAACACCACGCTCTTCATCCAGACGCGGTCCGTGGGCGCCTGTTCGCGCGCAATCTCCAGCAGCTTCCTCGCCTGGTCCTCGTTGTCGTTCTCTGACTCAAGTTTTACAGCCGCAAGCCAAATATCCTCGTTGTTCGGGTTCTGGTTGAAGGCGCGCTTGAGCACCAGTCGAGCGTTATCCACCTCTCCGGCCTGCCACTTCTCCTTGGCAAGCATCATCCACAGATCCTCGCTCTTGGGGCACGCCTCGACAGCCTTCTCCAGCACCTGCCAGAGGGACTCTCGTGAGCCGTGGTTCCTCTCCAAGTCTGCTGCGGCCATCCACATGGTCTTGCTGTTGACAAACACGCGAAGAGCATAGGCATAGATGGCTCTCGCTGTCTCGTACTTGCCCCTGTTGATACTGGACCTCGCGTCCTCCATCCAGGTGTCCTTGCGGTCGTCGTCTTCATCCAAACTCCATCCAAGAGTTTCTCGAATGATGTTCTCGCCGGTGATAATGGCGCCCTCCTCCTCACAGCTCTCTGCCTCCGCAATCCACTCCTCACGCTTAGGCATGGCAGACTCCTTGGCCAGAACCTGAACGGCACGTTTGATGACGTTGACCTTGGTCCCTTGTCCAAGCTGTTCCTGCAACCGTGCTGCGGCAATCCAGATTTCGTGTGAAGTGGGAACGGCTTTTCGTGCCCTATTGAGCACCTTCTGTGCATTCTCGGGTGTCTCTAGTCGTGCCAGGGCCAGCCATAGGTCAACCGACAAAGGAATTAACTCCGTCGCCTTGGCCAGGAGCAGCTTGGCGTCGTCGGGGTTCTCCTCCAGGTTAACAGCCTCCTTCCATAGCGCCTCAGACTCGGGGATGTTGTCGAGGGCTTGTCGGATAACTCGCTTCTTGTTACTGGGCAGCGTTTCTAATCTCATGGCCTCGACCCATAGTCTAACTGATCGACCGTTGGCCTCAATGGCTCTTCGCGCAATGACCTTTGCGTTGTGGGAGTCGTGGTTGAGTCGAATGTTCTCCAGCCAGGCGTCTTCGCTCTTGGGACATCTCGTGCAGCCCTGGTCGATAGTCTTTCGTGCGGACACAATCTTGCCAGCAAGCTCCTCGAGTCGGGCCGCGGCAATCCATCCCAAAGCGTTGTTGGGGTTGGTCTTGACAACTGACTGCAGAAGCTCGCGCACTCGGTTGATATCTCCGACCTGAGCCTGTGCCTCGCTCATCTGCACCTTGTTCAAGTTCGTGAGATAACCCTGAGCATCGATGCTTGTCGAGCTGCCCACGACCGACTCGGTTCCCTGGGACGCCTGCTCTAACCTCGACTTGAGAACCTTGTCTCGCGCCGCACCAATCTTTGCAAAGTTTGTCATGGTTCCGTCCGCCGCGTCTCCGCCAGCGCCCGAAGCCGTGCCATCGTCCGTGACAGTCGTGCCCAGCTCTGTAGAATCCCTGGCGGCCGCCAGTACGCTGTCGGGTACGGCATAGAATCGTTGGCGCAGGGCCTGCTTGCTGCGGCGGTTCTTGCCCGTCAAATCTCCGACCTCGGGTAAGTTCGCCCACTCGTCGTCCGTGACGCTCGCCAGCGCGCGCTTCAGATCCGAGAACTGTTGCTGAATCTTGGGGTTGTTGCGCTCGTACTCTTCGCGCTCGGCATTCTCTCGCGCCTCACGCTGCCTTTTTCGTCGGTCCATCCGCTCGTCGACCCATTCCCAGATTTTATCCGCCTCTTCATCGTCCTTGTCGTAGACGCCGCCGGCGAAGAGTCCAACCTCGTTGTCGGGGTCCTGGTAGCGTTCTCGGTCGTCATCGCCGCCTTCGTCGTCCTTTTCCTTGGGCTTCTTGCCGTCAGGTGCTATGCCGAGCTGGGCGGCGCGTTTCGCGAGCGCTTCCTTGATTTGATCCTCGCTGGGTCCGTCCCTAGCAGGACCAAGATCGGATCTTGTCGTGAAGCCGGTAGCACCTCGTCCAAGACCAGCGACGTAATTCTCCGGCGCTGGCTGGTTCAGGAAATCGCGTCGGGTCGTCATTGTTGCAATGGGCCCGTTGGCGCTGCACCGCGAGAGCTGGATGAGGAGGGTCGTTGGTTGACAAGTTCAAGTCGTGACGTGAAGCTTGTGTCGCGCAAGGCTCTCTCCCCAGACAGCCCCAGGCAACTCCCAGGCAGGTGTTCAAAACAGCAAGGCGGGTGAAAATTTGGAATCCCTGTCGCCAAGTGTGCATGTTATTCACACCGGGCATTGGATTATTCACACACATGGTTCAGCCTATCGATAAGACCCCAGTCAAAAAAAGTTTCCCACCACCGCCCCTCCCCACCAACGCCCACGATCTTTGGAGATCCGCCATCCCAAAGTCCACCATCACGACCAACCACCATGGCTAAGACGAAGCACGGCAAGCGCAGCAGCGCCCCCGGCTCACCCTACGAGCGTCCCAGCGGAGGGGGAGGAGGCGGAGGAGGCGGAGGAGGCGGAAGCGGCGCCGGATCCAACTCAAACAAGAACAATGTCTTCAAGTTTAACACAAACTTCGGCCAGCATATTCTCAAGAACCCCGGTGTCTCGGATGCCATCGTCGAAAAGGCTTTCCTCAAGCCCACCGACACCGTCCTCGAAGTCGGTCCTGGTACCGGTAACTTGACGGTGCGCATCCTGGAGCGAGCCAAGAAATGTATCTGCGTCGAACTCGATCCCCGAATGGCCGCCGAGGTCACCAAGCGTGTGCAAGGCACGCCCGAGCAGAAGAAACTCGAGGTCTTGTTGGGCGATGTGATCAAGACGGAGCTCCCCGCCTTTGATGTTTGCATATCCAACACCCCTTACCAGGTAAGTCAATGGAAGTTTAATACAGCAAGTCGCAGAGGGGCTAACAGCGCAATACACAGATCTCCAGTCCCCTCGTCTTCAAGCTCCTCTCTCTCCCCAACCCTCCGCGTACATCAGTCCTCATGTTCCAGCGCGAGTTCGCCCTCCGACTGACGGCGCGCCCCGGAGACGCCCTCTACTGCCGTCTCTCGGTCAACGCGCAGTTCTGGGCCAAGATCACCCATATCATGAAGGTCGGCAAGAACAACTTCCGCCCCCCGCCGCAGGTCGAGTCATCCGTTGTGCGCATTGAGCCCAAGATCGGCAAGGACCGCCCTAACGTTAGCTGGGATGAGTGGGATGGCCTGCTGCGTGTCTGCTTCGTCCGCAAGAACAAGACTCTGCGCGCCAGCTGGCTCGGCACCAAGGAGGTCCTAGCCATGGTCGAGCGCAACTACCGCACCTGGTGCGCAATGAACGGCGTCGCTGTTGATGACTCCCTTGTCGAGGACGACGCTGACGAGGACATGGATGTCGAGGATGGCGGCGAGGAGTTGGGTGGAATGGATGTTGACGAGGATGAGGATGCCCCGGACTTCTTCAAGGAGATGCACAACAACGCCGCCAGTTTGACCAAGACCAAAAGCAAGCGCAAGAAGACAAAGGTCGCCGAGCTTGTCCGAGAGAAGATCCGCAAGGTGCTTGAGGATGTAACCGAATTGGCTGACATGCGTTCTGGCAAGTGCGATGAGAACGACTTTCTACGCCTCTTGTTTGCCTTTAACGAGGAGGGCATTCACTTCTCGTAGAGAGGTGTGGATCACAATGTCGAAGTCATGATTAAGCAATAAGCAGAAGGACGGTGCAACGGGAACCAAAAAAGGAATGGCGTTTAGGGGTTTTGTCAACTGAAGATCAGAAGAGCTTAGAGGAGTAGATGTCGCGAGGATACCTTTTTTATGACATGTCCAAGATCAAGTTCACGTCACAATTCAAATGTTTAGTTAAAAAATGCACCTGGTATTCCCATCCTAATTCGTATATACACCAAGCCGCCTCAGCCACTATACCGTCTCTCATTTCTCTCTCTTTCTGGCTTTGGTTTTTTTTCTCTTCTGTTTGGGGGTCGTCATAAGCCGTTACAATTACAACGTGTAGTCGCCACTTTTCCATCTATGGGGTTTTGAGAAACAAAAAAAGCATCATAACTCCACCTTGGAGTGCCCTCCCATTGCCAGCCCCAAGCAAGCATTAGCGTGTCTGCTTGCTCTCTGCGGGTTTGGCCATCCTTGTCGAACACACGAGTCCCGACTAGGGAAGGTTGCTCGCCAAGAATGATGATGGTTGGCAGGTGGAGAGGCAAGAAAACAAAGCACACAAAAAACACCCAAGAAACACCTGACAGGAAGCAAGGGTGTTCGCCTGTCTATAACCAAAGAAAAATAACCTTTGCATCTCCATGTCCCCTCAATGTTCAGCCATGATTGTGGTTGGAAATTTGCATCCAACGCCGCTGCTCCCTGAGATGCCATGCCATGCGCGCTCAAGATACACAAGACAAAAGTGTGTTAACAAAAGAAAGGCCAGATAAGCCCCTGCCTCAAAAGCAGGTGCCCATCTAGTAGTGTGAATCCAGTGATGTGCTGTTCGGTTTGAGCGCTGGATCGTTGGCGGAATTCGGCTTGATAGTTTTTCTCCCCGACACGGTGGCACTGCGCACACGAGCACTCATTGGCAAGGTGTACTTGACGACACCCTTGACAATGAGGTCGAATTCGTTTTGGTATATTCTCTCCCAGCGCTTCGAGCCACCGGATGTCGCGTTACCGGGATATTCAAGCTGCATTTCGCCAGTCGAGGACGATGTCCCCTGATGGAAGAGGGAGCCCTCAAACGTCAGGGGGCTGTCGAATACTGTGATCCGGCCCAACAGAACATTTGGTTTAAGGTCGTCGTCTTCGTCACCGCCATCCAGCGGTGGGTCATTAATGGGGTCGTCCAAGGGTCCTAGCTCTTCCGGACCGCGCGGGTGTTCCCACCAGTCCGAGTCTGTCCCCGCATGTTCCGATTTCGCAAAAATTTCCAAGTTGGCATGGTCGATTGTTACGACGACAATGTTAGGGTTGTGCGCCTTGACGGTCAGGTCAAACATCAAGACTTGTTCGCTTGTCACGACGTTGTGGATCGCCGTGATTTCAATTCCAGTCATTGGCTGCGATGTTGCGAACATGAAGCCAATCGCGCCGGTGATGACCAGCATAAACATCATAGTGAGGACAAGGCATGCCGCGAATCGGTTCAGGTATGACGACCGCCTCGTAAAGGTCTGGGACTCGGCCTGCCGCAAGTTGTGCGGACCACGCCGACTCCGACCAGACCGGACTGATCGAATTGATCCAATCAGGGGAGTGCGCTCGTCATCGGCGCCTGTCGTGTCATCCATATCGTAGCTGGATGACATTTGCATCGCGGTGCGCTTTCCGAAGGCTCCACGAGCGGATTGATTGTTCCGGGGGCTAGGGGGGCCAGACGAATTATTTCGAGGGTTAGCTCCGGTGAGTTTCGACCGCGCCGCATTCGGGAACGGTGACTCGTTGTCGAAGAGTGACGGATGGCTATTATTGGGTTGTCTACCCCAGCGGCCAATATGGTGGTGGTGCCTGGTGGTGCCTCTCGCGGAACCGCCAGCACTGCGGCCGCTTCCCTTGCCATCCTCGTCTCCTGGGGTCAAGCTGTCGTTTCCGTTGCTAGTAAAGGTGTTGACAAACTTCATTGTCTTCTTGGGACCATGCGCTGGACCACCGGGCTCCATAACGCCGTAGATAGATCGCAGGTTTTGGCGGTCGGCTTGGCTGACCATGGAGGTCGCGCTCGGAGTTCGTGAATGGAATCTTCGCCCAGCACGGTCGTTGTTGTCCGGGGGGTTAGAATCGTAGACGAAGGTTTCTTCAGAATCAGAAGTATTGGCCTCGTCGACGGCACTTGCAATTGTTGCCTCAAAAACATCCGCTTTTGAGGATGCTGGGGAAGTTAGTTAGCGAAATAAGCCAAACAAGGGAAATGATGTCTTACCGTTCCCGGTATTCACGGCAGGCTGTTTCCGCGTCGTTTTCTTCTTTTCTTTCTTGGGCCTGATCGTCTCCGAGCTCGGCTTCGCCTTGAGGGTTCCATTGACTCCTTCAACCTTGGGTCCCGTCGCCAGTGCAACTTGAGGAACGCTTGGAACGGTTTCGGTCTCGACGGTCATGCTTTGAGTCGAGCCATCCTGTTTAGACTTGACCTGCTTCGCAGACACACTGGACTGCCTTGAGACCAACGGGGGCGGGACAGATGTTGTCCTCCGCTGATCAGCCCTGTTATGGCTACTATCGCTGCCACTTTCATGGTTGACAAGGTTGGGTCTCGCACGAAGGGTCCGGATATCGCCAAGGGCACTGTCAGAGTGGTTCTCTGAGCTCGATAGCTTCTCCTTGACCTTTTCCAGTAAGGCTGTGTCGTTCTTCGGATTGGGGGAGTTGGGGAGGCTGACTTCCTGGACGGTCTCCAGGGCTCCCCGGGTGGGAGTGCGCATTCCCTGCTGAAACTGCGGATCTTCCGCCTCGCTCTCAGAGGGAGTGTGCAGAGGTTCCGTAGGCTGAGGCGAGGGACTTGGTCTCTGGACGTTAATAAAAGGCAGCTCCTGGTCGCTTCGGCGCGTAGGTATTCCAGGGCGGCTATACTGGGGGGGAGGTGATCGCAAGCGGGGCGAGACGGGCCATCGCAGGTTGTCGGATGCGAGGGGTTTCTGGGGAGTGGGTGCTTGTATTTGTTGTTGAGATTGAGAGGCGGGGAGGAGCGTGGGGGTGGTTGTCGAAGACAATGAGCGTGACGGGATGTTGGAGCTCGCGATGCCCGGTCTCGTCTGGCGAGAGGGACTCTGTTCGGTTTGGCTGTTCTTGCGAGGTCGAGCACCTGAGATGCGGTTGGCGGAAGCGGTTCTCCTCGGTTGGCGGGCAGGAGAAGAGTCTCGGGATGCCAAGGGCGACGGGACAATGGAGTTGTTAGCTGACGACTGCTTCGAGGTCTGGCTCCCGGTGGTCGTCGTTGATGGGGTAGCGGACGGGTCCGGGGTATTGGAGCGACGCCTGCTGGCCATATTGGCGGAATGGGCTACGCCAGGGGTGCCGTCTCCGACGACAGAGGATTTGTCCATGGTGATGGAAGCGGGTGCGGACAGTGGAGCGAGAGGCGAGCAATCATGCCAACAGAGCAGGCCTTAGCTGGGACGATGAATGGTGATGCAGGCGGCAGGCAGGCTCATCGTGGTTGGCTCGTCATCGAGGCAGGATGGGGGTGGCCTATGGCCCGAGCCGTGAGGGCGGATGAGGCGTGATACCCAACCTATTCCGGACGGCTGCTGCGTCTTGTCTGTCGAGGGCGATGGCAGACAGGACACGAGCGGACGGGCGGGACGGTTGGGTCGACAACGGGAGGTGGACGCAGAGGAAAAGGCCAGCAGCTGGAAAGGGCAGATGTCGGCGTCTGTTGGGCTGTTCTGTGCAGGTCTGGTTCCGGGGTGATGGAGGATGGAGGAGGTGAATGTACGAGGACGTGGTGGTGGTGGTGGTGGCAGCGGATGGAGTGTTGGATGGAGTGCTGGGCAGAGGAGAGTGGTGACGCTGAGGCGTACCCGGCCGTACCTATATCCGCCACGCGCACGCCCACACAACACAGGGCAGTTTGCAGGCTCGGGGTGCTAGCAGAGACACTGGAAGTACCTAGAGTACGTACCTACCAGCCTGGCAGCGTGTGCCAGAGGGCGCCAGTGTGCCACACACCACACGCACCAGGCCTAGGACCTGGAAAAAGGAACCTGGCGTCCTGGCCAGGGAGCCTAGCAGGGAAACCTGGAAGGGGAAGATTTGGACCTGGGGAAGCGGACGCGGATTGGACGGGCGCTGCTAGTGCGCCAGCATGACACAATCTGTCGGGTCGGCTTGGGCTGTGGGATGTGGATGTGTCGCTGGCCCGGCGCGGGACTTGGGCCTTGAGGCGGGCTAGCGTCCTTTTATTTTTTCCACCTGGAAGCAGGAAAAACAAAAAGGGCGCCGGTGGACGGTTAAGGCCCTGGTTTTCGCTGGTGTTTCTAGTGCCGGTGCTGCCCTGCTGCCCTGCTGCCCGGCTGCCCTGTTGCCCTGGTTCTCGAGGGTTTCTTTGGTTGAGCAAAAGGAACGTGAGCTAGTCGTGTCGTAATGCCCGCCGTTAGGACGCACACAACAGACAACAACATCTGCACGTTCACATTCGCTCACTGGTTGTTGCTGCACTCACGCCTGGGTGTGGGAGGCTCCTCTCGCACGCGCAGTTGGCACAGCTGGCACAAAGGGTTTCTTTGCACCTTACTGTCCGTACCCAATATGGTCTTGGAAAATAAGAGAGATTTAGATGGGCTGATGATGCACCGGCCGATGAACGGGACCTGCTCAGACATCGCCCACCTCGCATCAGGGAGCACACGCACAACCACCGACAAGACAGCAGACGGTGCGCTGTCAAACTGGATGGGTCGCGGAGCCCGGGCCAACGCACGCAGCCCAGAGGCACCGTCGCCCACACACCCCCCGAGACCAGACGGGAGCCGGAACCTAGGCCCACGACGAGGCGAGCGAAATTGGCCCGCCTGGACGGGACCTCTGGCTCTGTTCCGGTTGTGGGCGGGGACAGGAGGGGATAGGAAGGGAAGGGAAGGGAAAAGGAAACATAGGGAGTTTCCGGCTCTGCCCACCCACCCGACCAACATTTCCAGCGCTGGGCATGAGCCCGCACCAGCTGCATTTCACGCTGTACCCGCTGTAAACGGCACACACAGGCGGGTGGTCATGGGCCTAGCAGCGCTCTCACCGGTGTCAGGCCCCTGTAACCACAGACCGGTACCTGGCCCGGGTGGCGACTTAGTGGGCTCGGGGGTCTCGGAAGAGCCCTCCAACGCTGTCGGCCCCTGGTGCCGGTACCTGAGTCTCTCTTGGCTTCCACCGTGTAGGGTGCCTCGGTGCCTCTGTGCCTTGTACTGACCCGCGACTAATAACCTAGGTAGGTACGGTACCTAGAGTACCTCGCACACTCTTTGTTGAGCCAAAGCCCGCTTGTCAGAGTCCCTCATTCCTCACCACTCAATAGCGGCTCTCGGGTTGCTTGGTCAAACCTCTTGTCATCCAGCATCGCCATGCTGAGTTGCTTACGTCTCAGTGAAGCGAGGAATCTCGTCGAAGCAGCCTGACCGAAGTCCGGGTCTCGGATTTCCACTGCAGGCCTCCGAGCATCCGCCCCAGCCCAAAGGCGCAGCACACGGCGTCCACCCCCTCCATCCATCACGTCGATTTCTTCCTTCCTTCCATCCATCCATACGACGAGGAGTCTTGGTTCCCGGCGGGTGGCCGATGCCGATGCCGATGCCGTCCCTCCCTCGGAAGTGGATTAGTAAAGCAAGACACCTCGTAATCCCGAGTAACCCCGTCCATTCCGTTGTCGTTGTCATGGTTGACAAAGATCTCTCGGGTGTTTGACTTTTCGGCTGCGGCTTTGGGCAGGTCCTCTGATTGTGATTGTGGCCCAGACAGGCGGAGTTGTGCTTGGCGAATATCTTGTCGACGCCGAAGCCTAGATAGTTACCTCCACTTGCCAGCCTCCAGCGGCTCCATACGAGTCCAGACAATCGTCAGATTGAACCTTTGCTATAAACTCTGCTGGAACGTGCCACCGCCCCATCCGACTCAGCATGTGCTAAGGTATGGGCAGAGATGGCTCATGGTCCATGGTCCTATTGCTCCTCTTACTACGTACGGTGGTACAATCTCGACTCTCTTCCGCGCCCAACGCCAAAGACAGAAAAACCCACTTGCTCGGAAAGAAGCGCCGTTGGCGGATGTTGAGGCCCTGAAGCATTGTGGAGGACTCTCTTTTCAGTGGAAGCCTGATGGGCGCCGGTCCTTCCGGGGAACCACAGCCCTTGATGCCGCCTGAACGCGCTACGACTGGCCCCAGCTTTGAGAGTCAGGACGCCCGTTCCAGCAGGCGGTTCAAGCAGGCCAGGCCCAGGAACAATCAAATCCCGACCCAAGCGATTACACGGGAAACCGGTTGTACAGATCAGGTTACGGCAGGTCGCCGCGGTACCTCGGAGCTACGGGCTCTGGCACACCACGCCGGCACTGCCCCATGTACCCGCGTGGTATCCCTGTTCGATCTTGTGACTCCCTTCTGACCGCATCTTGTGCGGTAGAGGCTTGGCTCCACAGGCACATGTGAGACGTTGGCCCTGCTACGTCGTTTGTGCTACGTACCTACTCGTTCATTGTAATGTAGGCGGCCGTTAGGGGTCCGCTGGGCTCCCTGGGCCTTGCTAGCCTAGGCTAATAATCGCCGGCCCAGCACATGTTCACGCTCCCTCCCCCAGGAGGCGTTCCATGCAAGATATAGTGCTGCCCGTGTGAAGGAGCCACATCTTGTTTGCCTGAGCCGTACTCCGTACTGTCCCATGAGCCGTGATGGCGGCGCGCCGAGTATCCGCTTGAGGCGGTCAACAAAGGGGGTGATGAGGATGAATACCAATGCTGTGAGTGATATGTATGTTCCCCCCCTATGCCCAGCCCACAATGGAAAAGACGAGTACGTGTCCGTCTTGTCAACAGTCCGGTCACGACTGAGGTACCTCAACGAAGCTCGAAATTGGATGGATCTTGATCCAAAGCCAAGTACCATGGTTCTCTCACATGGTCACCCGGGCGTTTGTTGGGGGCCGGGAGCAGCCTTGCCCTCCGGCGGTGACGCTCTCATTTATTCCATGATTCATCGTCAAAGCCGGCCAGTCGTTTTCTTTGGTTCCTCACCTAGAACACACCCACCTCACTTATGCGCACTGCGAAACAGTTGGTAGGCTGCCTCGGTATCATCCTCGCATCATCTGGGCGCTGAAAGGGCCAAGACACAGCACCACCACTTGTCACACCCCTCCCATGCTTCATGATCCCATGTCCGTTTGCCCATGTCGATGTCCCGATCCATGCCCCCTTCTTTTCCTTCCCGCCCGTCCTTCTCGAAATAAAATAAAAAAGGGGGGAGGGGCAGTCGATCCATGTTCGTCCGCGTTCACCCTGCTCGCCCATGTTCATCCCATTCCACGGGGCCGCAACTAATCACAGTGCCACCTGAATGCCACCGACTGCGTGACCTCCGCGCCCACCAGGAGCCCTGTGGATGGAGTCGCACGGCAGCTCTGTCCCCCCTCTTCCCCCCTCTGTCCCTCTCTGTCTGCTTCCTGTGTCTGTGAGACGTGCGTGTGTGACGAGCCCCCCTGCTCCACGGTGCCTAAACACCGCCGCCCCCAAGTCATGGCCATTTTGGTCTGTGACCCTCCGCCTCTCACAGCTCGACACGATATCCCCCGCCGCCCACACCCCTCCGGTAGCCGCGTATGTGGCACATGTGAACCCAGACCTGACGGGGAACGGGATCACCAGGAAGCTCAAGCTTTTCTATCTGCGGGATCTTGCGAGGGCTCTGGAGCACATCTGGGTTCGATGGTGGTGTGTAGGGTAGGTCAGCGCGGACGGAACGGAACGTGATGACTGACATTGAGGGTTGCACCATCAACCAACCACTCTCTCGGTGACCGAGACATGGACCCTGGTTTCATGTCCATCTGAGATGTTGTCCATGTATTCGGATTGGAACGGGTACCAGGAAACCCCTCGAGAAGCATCCCGGCCCATATTGAATCTGTGGTTTACTTCCCCGATATCTTGAGCTATGTCGGACTAATACGTAGTATGGCAGAGCACCAACATGCTGGCATCGACCTGCTCGTCTCGTCTCAGAAACAGATGCCGAGAGACTATATCATAGTCACGTAACTTGCGAGATCCCCCTGACTAAGATGTCTATCAGATCTCCGAACGGCTCATCCTCCACGGCGCGGCGCCCAACCCCACGCGCCATTTCCACGACCCGTCGTCCTAACTCTCCCAGCACGTTTTGCCGCCGCCGCCCGCGCACCCGCCTGACGGGCCGGCCTATCGACGGCTCGGGTTCCTGCGCAGATGATCATCCCGTCCGCGCCGCTGTGAGGTGTCAAGCCTTGTCACCTTCAGCCTGCTTCTGGCCGCTGCGCTTACTGTAGTGATGCTGCGCCATGTTCTGCCTGATTCGGCCACTTGTTCAACGGTGCTTGGGAGCGCAGGAGAGCACTGACGAGTTGAGCGAGTGCGACCGCGAATGGGCGTCCAACACATCACCAAGGCGCATCGCGTGTTCGGCTGGCGTGGCCTGGATGTCTCGCTATCCTGCGCACAGAATGAGCGCGAGTGACTAAGTATCGTAGCACCATTGCTGCGACTATTGATTTGCAATGGACCGAACTGGAAGCTTGAGTCCACGGCATCTGCATAGTCTATGTGAGAGAGGGCGTGCACAATGACCTTGTCTCTGCGCGGGTCCTCATTTCCGGCAGCCCTTCCCTCGGATGATGCCATGAGAAATTAATAACGGTTCATAGGACGGAAATTATGGAAGGCTCGAACACCCGAGTCGAGCTCTTCGGCTCGCTTCCAGAGGCTTTCGGTGACAAGTTGGAAAGTTGGTTGAGATATGGTGTTGGTGTTGCCGTGGGATGGTACCAGATTTCGTAGTTTCTCTCTCAACGCAGCTCCCCTAAGTTGTCTTGAAAGTATCATTATATCTCATTGCTCACTACCTACTAAAACCGGTTCATTACTTGCCATTTCTAGATCAACTCATTTACATAAAATAGGTGGATGACTTGGATAGCCATGACAATCCACATTCCCAATCCTCCATGTACATACCAAGCCTCTTTGACAACCATATTGTTGACCATTCGTGACGATTCCACAAATCCTCCCCGTGTGATGGGCTCTGCCTGATAAAGTATCGAAAAATAATGTACGGATGCATGTTGATGGAGCCATGAATAACCCAGAAGCCAAACTCCGCAATATCTAGTGACGTAAATCGTACATGACCGGCCATCAGACCCATATGCCCCATGAATAAAAAGTTATATCCAACCGTCACGCCCTAAACAAGACCACACCGCGCGACTCCTCGACTCCCCTCTTGACATATGCAGGCCCAAACATATAGCATTCAATCATCTACTCCGGAATCGGGTCGTTGGACTGGGGTTGCCCATCCTCCTTCTTGCCCCAGCTCCAGCCTGAGTACCAGGTCGCCCGCTTGTTGTCCTTGACGGCATCAGGGTTCTCCTGGACTAGACGGAGTGGTCGGGGCTTGCCGCCCGTGAACGAGGTTGGCTGCTTGTCGGTGTGAGACCGGGGCGGCGACTGTGAAGGCGGAGTCGACATCGACAGCTCGCCCGATTCGCCGCTCAGGCTCGACGTCTCGCTCCTCATGCCCGGGAAGTTTCCAGCTGTAGGAGCTTGGCTACCGCTTGGGACGCGGGCTGCTGCGTTCGGGTTGCCCGACATGTTTGTCGGCGCGAAGAAGGTCTGCGAGTGTCGCGGGGTGCCCAGGGGCGGGGAGACGGGACCATCAGGTCCCCTATACATCTGGCTCACGAGGCTTGCCGCGCCCGTGTACTGGTCGCTCTGTGGTCGCGTTCGGCGGGTGCTTTGTGACCGGGTTAGGTTGCCAATGGGGATGCTGGGTGCTCTGTCCGGATCGGTGTGGTCGGAGTTCGTCGAGGGCTGCATCACAGAGATGGGTCTCGGTCTCTGCTTGGTAGGACCAACAACCATGGACTTGGTCCGTTGAAGAAAGTTCGGGAGGTTCTTATCGAGTGGTGGGGGAGGCAGATCCTTGTTGGTATCTGGCAATGACTTCACATCTCCAGATTGATCCAGGATCGACTCAAAGTCCTGGTGCTGGAGAAGACGCTCGATGATCTTGTTAATGTATAGCGTGAGGGCTTTGTTTTGCTCCTTCATGGACTTGAGTTCGGAATCGACTCGGCGGTCGCCCTCAGATTCACCCTCGGTTGCCTCTGAGAGCTCGTCGGCGAGACTGGAGCCTCCTCCGTTACCCTCGAGGGCATTGAGAGCATCTTGGTTGGAGTTGGAACCCATGTAACTGAAGTCGTTCTGACCGAAGTCACCCTTGAGAGTCCGCTCCTGCAGGAGAAGCTGGTAACTCTCATTGTCTTCCATCAAACGGGCGTTGGCCATACGGGCCTCCATGAGTTGTCGTTCGACCTCATGCAACCTGCCACCACCCTGATTCTCCGTCTCGACCAACTTGATCTGGGCTTCGGCGAGTTCTAATCGTAGGGACTCAATGAGCTTATCCTTTTGGAGAATAAGTTTTGAACTGTTGCGAGAGTCGCTGCGCTGCATGGAAGATGGGGGCGCGAAACCACCGCCTTCAAGGGACGGTGATGAGTTTGCCGAGACTGACGAGACTGACAAGTTAGTAAGTTAAACAAGTGAAAGGCGCTGGATGGAGGTACATACTCTGCCTTGAGGGGCGGATCTCATCATCGTTATTGTTCCGCTGGGCCAGGCTGTCCTTGAGTCGCTGTATCACGGTCGCCATTTCCTCCTCTCTATTGGCCATCTCCTCCTTCTCCTTGAGGATGGAACTTCGCTCCGCCTCGTAGATGGACTCCATCTCTCTCATCTGGCGGGTAACCTCTCGCTTCTCATTGCTCAGGGTCTCAATCTGCTCCTCGTGTTCGTGGGCCTTCTCCTCGAGTTTCGCCGACTCCTTGACGGCTTCGTCCAGCTTGGACTGGAGGACGTCGGCTTGGCGCTTATTCTGCTGTGACAGCTTCTCCTCCTTCTCCAGGCGCTGCTGGAGATCCTCGACGGCTGAAGTGGTCTCGGCTCGGGCGTCAGACTCTGCAGAGCTGAGGCCGGTGTCACGGCGTGCAGCGGCGGCGCGAGCCGACACAGGAGTGCCGGTGCGCACTGATCGTGTGCGCGCATGGCCGCCGGTAGGAGTGGAAGATCGGGAGGAAGAGCGCGACGGAGAAGAGCTGGGGGAGGCGGTCGAATCGACGTTGGAGACTCGGCCGACGCCGCCAGCCGGGGGCTTCTTGGAGACGGCAGACATGTCGCAGTAACGAGCGGATTGGATTGATCAACAACTGAGGCCAGATGGGCCGAGAGGATCGGTGAGGGTCGGTGCAGTGACAGTCGGTACAGCGAGAGTCGGAACAGCAATAGGCGGTGGTGTTGGAGTGAGGTGAGCGCCTGTAGCGGTCGATCGGCCGAGAGTAAATATGCTGAGACGGTGTCGTTGAATGCAGGTCGCCCAGTGACGGTGTGACCTGGAACACAAATACCTTCCTGGTAGGTAGGTCCGGGTATTATGGGGTCTTGGAGGGCGGAATATGGAATAGGAGTGCCGCTGGGTTGAGGGCCGCGGCCTGCGCCTCAGGGCCAAAACGGGCCAAGAGGGATCGGGTACGTAGCGTGTGTGGCGGCGTGGCAGAATCCCCTGGAGCCGTCCGTACGTAGTAGTTAAAGGGCACCTGGACAGGGCACGCCTGGTACCTAGACAGGTCAAGCCTCAGGGCGTAGTGTCGAATGAATACGCCTCCACGCCAGCGAGTCGAAACAGGAACCTAAAAAAAGGAACCTGCAGTCGTCGACGGGAGGGATTTTGCGGCTGCGACCTGCCGATGGCGATCTGATGCACGAGCAGAAGCAAAGACCGGGAGCAGCGTGCAGATTGCTGATGACTGGCGTGAGGCTGGTGATGCTGATGCGGCTGATGCTGCTGATGACGATGACGCGCAGCAGACGGAGCAGAGAGATCCGGCCGGGACAGCACGGCAGCACGGACAGCCCGAACGTCGTTGTACCGTTGGAGTGTAGTAACTAGTTACAGCCACTCGGCAGATGCAGGTGATGCGTCCACCTATTGCCGCTCGCTGCAAGTGAGAGTGATGCAATGCGGACCTGAGCAGCCAGAACGAGTGATGCGGCTGGCTATGCAGTTGGCTATGCGGTCGGCGATGCGGTCGGTGATGCGGTCGGTGATGCAGACGCCAGAAGCAGCGGTGCAGAAGAGTGCGCGTCGGGCTCTTGAAGAGGGCAGCCAGTTGGTAAAGTTGTTTATCGGCAACGATCCGCATCTGTCTGAGTGCCCATGTCCGAGCGACTCATGTACGAGCGATAACCCCGGTGCCTACGAGAGTAGGATATGGATGATTTCCCCATGATTATGCTCTCGAGAGCACTGTACCCAAGGTAGGCAGTAACTACTACGTACGAGGTAGTCCGCCTGCTATAGTGTCTGGTACTATACTGCCTGTACCTGCTACGGCATGCTGAGATAGCCAGCAGAATAGTGGACTACGAGACGAGTCCTGAGAAGCCCCGAGGAGCTGTAAGGAGCCGTAAGGAGCCGCTGCCACCCACCCTCCGTCTTCATCATGAAACGGCCCTTTACATGAGGATCCTGGTGCTGCGTTTTGCCCGTCTGGGCCCCGCGGAGGGCTCCTCAGTCACTTTAGCTTCCCCTTTGATCATCCACCGTCGAGTCATTGGTTCATGGCGGTCGCTCCCCTCCAGGAGTCATGGCCATGCCCTGATCCATGCGGCGTCTGCATGACCGTTGTTTGTTTCCTCGCTGTCCGCTGATGCGTCTCGAAATTGCAATGTAGGATCGCCATGCCTGCGACGCCCGGCCGCCTCCGACGCCTGGGTATGTACGGACCTAATTTCGACTCTGCTCTGTTTCTGCTGTGGATCTAAGACTGTCGCGATTGCTCTGGAATGTACGTCGTACTACGTAGTACAGACCAGCCCTCACCGTCTGCGGGATCCTAGGCAATGACATCAATGGCTGGGTACCGGCGTTCCTTAAACTCGGGACTCGGGAACAATGACACCTTTTGGCGGTCCGTTTCCGACGCATCGGGTCAATACTGCGTTTATCTCCCGTAGCCACAATCTCTTGTTCTGGAATATCTGGTAAACACTCATACCACCACACCTCCATACTACGCAAGCTACTACGGCCGTGACGAGGAGGACGGGAAAACCTCTGAACTATTTTAAAGCCATGCATAATTGCATTCTTTTTGTGAGTAGTATTGCAGCGTCTACTTGATATGACCTGAACAGTGCATTTGCGGACTGTCCCCGTTGACAAGTCTGCCATTGACGGGGACTTGGTCAGCGAAGCGACGCTGGCACCATCTGCTTGATGATGACCGGCCGGCTTTAGTGCCCCTTACGACCTAGACAGACAGAGAGGAGCTAGATTTTTGGCAGAGCGTCGAGACCACGCCAAAGCTGGCGCTAGAGGGATGCCTGGACTGCGAATCGTACCAGCGGGTCTGTTTCAAGGCTCCTGAGACTTGATTGACCCATATCTTCTTCTCCTGGCTCTAATCTGGTGGCCCTCTGTTTGATATGGCGAGGGCAACATAGAATCTAGGGGCTTGGAAGTATGTGAGGCTGGTGGATTGGACGGACTGGACGGACTGGATGATGGCCATCGGGTGTACACGTTGCCGTTTGCTAGCTGTGGCATTGTCGACCTGTCGCTAGGAAAACGGCCACGCTCAAGTCCACCACGGCGATCTCCGCAGAATATGAATGAAGTCGGTAAACTCACCTTCTTGTCATGTAGAGCTGGACTCTATAGAAGGCCGTTGCACTTGACGTAGAGCAGTGGCTTCTCGAAACGCCAGGCTCATTACTTATGGGAAAACAACAATAAGCTGTCGACGGTTTTTTGAGGTATTAGATGCTCTATCATCCTCTCAAATCCTTTTCACACAACCACCCCTAAAAGCACATGCCAGTGGAAACCCAGAGACTAAGCATCTCATAGGTGGTACGGTGGAGTTCTGTTCAGTGCAGACAAGGCATGTGGATTGAAACTTGATGTGGAATAAGGGCCAACCAACATGTGGACTGCCAATACGTCAGAGTCCTTCGGGGTTTGTTGGATGGAACTTGACTGAGCTGTGATGTTCACTTAATAAATGATCACCGGCAGTAGCATGTAGTTGGTTTTGTGGATGGCACCTGTCTAACATCACCTTATTTCCATCACGAAGAGGACATATTCGATCCAACAAATCATCGCCCCAACCCTAGTTGGCTCCATATTTAAGCAGTCGCATATGTACAACTTGTTGATGGGCAGATAATGCTGCCATCAGGGTCCTCAACAGCTCCGACTGAAGAAGATGACCTGGTTTCGATGCAAGACCAGAATCCCGCGGTGAATCTCTCAACTGACAACCTCTCTCCTGTGTTCAAAGGGCAAATTCAAACACCCTCTTATTTAGAATGCTCGCATGAGCTCGAAACTCGACGTCCACGATTTATGGCGGAAGTAAGTTGTCGATGTTTGTCCTAGACGACTAGCTAACTAATCACATTTAGTTTGGTTGCTGGATTTTATTGGGACCTTGCAACGAGTGAGCACAAGTAGGACGTATTTATTGCCTAAGAGAACAGTTATGGAGAGGAATACGGTGAAGTGTCTGTCTAAATCAAGTGGAGCAGCAACCTATACCTCGATTGTACAGCTGGAAGCTCGGAAATCTTTTGGACCTGGGTCGACAATTCTTCTTGCGAGCCCACTTCTTTTGCAATCTATGTAGACACCTTTCAACCCGGAGTTCTGACCTTTCTCTTACCTCTGCGACGGGTTTTGCGCCCAGGTCAAGCAGGAACGGCTACTCAAGATGATTATCGATCTGCAACGACATGAACTGCCCCCGAACCAGAACCTGTACCTCCAAACCAATATTGAACTGTGTTGGAAACCCTAGTTTTGCAATAAGGGAGAAGCTGTTTCAGACCAGCCGTGTGAAGATGCGATGCATATATTTCTGGTGACTTAATTTGGAAAGTTCAGAGGTGAGTTCTCCCGGTTGCAATCTACCAGAGTTTGGCCTTGCTAATAACTTCACAGATGACAAGCCATTGATGGTATGTATGACCTCTTACGACGTAAGCTGCAGGACATACTGCTCCCTTGTCCGAGATGGTACATACTTTATATCTTTAAGACCCAGCGTGTCTTGGTCTGCTTGAGAACAGACACGTTACGATGCGAACTCATTATGGGTCGAGGGAGTCTGCCTGTGAAGGCACCGAGGATATGACCCCTACCAAGGAATAAAAAAAAAAAGCTCTTTACCTACACTGCGTCCGGTCACAATTCCTATTTCACAGCACAGTGGGACGAGAATTACAAAGAGGACGACGACTAGACATTAATGAACCCGGGGAAGCTTCTCGGCATGTCAAACACAGCAACATGCCAACCAGTTTTTGAGAATATCCTGCTTGAGTGTACTGACGTTGTGGGTGGTTCTATACAGGCTGATCGCAAGGTGATTGAGGCCAAAGGAGAGCGACGACGGGTCCTTGGCATATGAGAGGTTGTGAGGGAGAGATTGATTCCTGGGCAATAATGCCGAAGGAGTTACGTTTGTTACGAGTTTGAGAGCACCTATAGTGACGGTGAGAAAGAGACAGAAGGATGAGCCTATTGTCTTTCAAGTGGCGCCAAGTATAAGCATATAAGCATATGAATGATACCATCCAGAAAGAAACACTTTCAGAAATGCCATGAACTGGTTTAAGATGTGGGTAGGGTCAAGGCCGAGTGCTTGCGATGCAACATTGGATCATACGCACTTAGGGGCATAGTACAGTCGATGTGTGCATTAACACGGTTTGGACTTGGTGTTGGCCAAGTGTTGTTTAGCCCACACTCGACATGTACCCACCCAAGCTGTTATTTTAGAATGCTAAGACGGTCGTCCATGGGATAGCACGAGGTAGAGATAATACGATTCAATAACTGGAGGCCACAACAAGTTTGGAAGAACAAAGCATAGCGGGGAACAATGGTCATGAGCTTTTATTGTTTCATTGACGTAGACTGATATCCTATGACGGGGATACCAAGTCGTAGCTAAAGCCCACGACACATAGGTCGAGGGGAGCACCTGCACACGACTCGCGTGAACATGTCCTCTGAAAGTCGTCACTTCTCGCATCACATTGATTGGTATATCCTCAATTGCCCTGACCCGTTTTACCCCGAACGCCATGAAATGCAATCCTAACAGACAATTTAAGCCTGCTGGTCGCTGAGGATGTCGGAGTCACCAGCGTCGAGGATGGCCATGGTGGAGCATCGGAAGAGCTTACCGCAAGCGGTACCGAGCTCGATCTGCAAAAGGAGATAGGTAAGCGAGTGAACCCTCCAAAGTCTAATGAGACTTTTTCTCTGGGCAAGCCGCAAGAATTGCTTCTTGAGCTAGAGAAGTGCTTTCAAGTAGGAAGCACTCCTGAGAAATAAGAACCATCTTGCAGGCAGCCTGCAAGATGGGGAACAGTGTAGGAGACATGAGCGTGTCGACTTACGTTGTTGCCGGAGAAGTGGTGGATGGGAGCCTTGGACAGCATGCTGTAGTACTCGAGCTCACTCTTGCGGAGAGGAGGAGTGTTACCAGCGATGATGATCAGCTTGGCCTTGCCGGATCGGAGGCTCTTGAGGGTGGACTTGTAGCCAAGAGTGACTGAAAAATTCCCTGTTAGTGATTGATCGCAGTTGCAGCGAGGAGGCGGCGTCGCGTACCCTTTCCGGACTTCATCACCAGCGCCAACTTGGAGTTGATGCTGTTGGCATCCTTCTTGCTCTTCTTAATGGGGGCCATTTTGACGGATTGGTGCTCGTGGACTGGCGGTTAGTCGTTGGGTGATGGAGTGCTGAGTTTCGATCTTCGAAAAGTTCGTGGACTTCGGAAGTTTTGGATATGCGAGGTGGGCTGCGTGGCGGGGCAGGGCTGCAACCCGACCAGCCAATGAGAACCCACACACACATGGCGCAAGCCCTAAAGGCCCGAGGTTTAGGCGGGAGCACCACGCCGAAGACCGAGGTGCTGCTTTGAAATCAAAGTGGTGGGTTAATCAGAAAGAGGCAGACCGGATCTTCCTCGACGAACTCATCTTCCACCAAACACACCACCCACCTACGGTAAGATCATCTACAATCCGACAAGATGGCTCGTCGTCCCGCCCGTTGCTACCGGTACTGCAAGAACAAGGTGAGTTTTGTTCTCCATGCCTTGCGAGATTTCTGCGCATTGTTTTGGATGCTGCATCCCAAGACGACATTTGCGAAGCTGCATCGCGGGCATCCCCTTCACGCCGTCGATGACGATGGCCCACGAAGTTGGGAACACTTCGCTGACTCTCTTACTCTAGCCGTACCCCAAGTCTCGGTTCAACCGTGGTGTCCCCGACCCCAAGATCCGCATCTTCGATCTGGGCCGAAAGAAGGCCAACGTCGATGACTTCCCTCTCTGCATCCACCTCGTCTCCAACGAGTATGAGCAGCTGAGCTCCGAGGCCCTCGAGGCTGCCCGTATTTGCGCCAACAAGTACTTCGTCAAGAACGGTGGTAAGGAGGGTTTCCACCTGCGCGTCCGCGCCCACCCCTTCCACGTCGTCCGTATCAACAAGATGTTGTCCTGCGCCGGTGCCGATAGACTGCAGACCGGTATGCGTGGTGCCTGGGGTAAGCCCAACGGCTCCGTCGCCCGTGTCAACATTGGCCAGATCCTCATGAGCGTCCGCACTCGTGACAACAGTATGTCGAATCTTTTCTTTCTCCTTGCCACCTTGGGGGCATCATTACTAATCCACTTCAGACCGCGCTGTCGCTCTCGAGGCTCTTCGACGATCCCAGTACAAGTTCCCCGGTCGCCAAAAGATCATTGTCTCCAAGAACTGGGGCTTCACCCCTCTCCGCCGCGAGGAGTACCTCGACAAGAAGGCTGCCGGCCGCGTCAAGGTCGACGGTGCTTACGTTCAGTTCCTTGCCAACCACGGCAACCTGGAGAAGAACGTCCGCCGCTTCCCCGACGCTTTCAAGACTGAGGCTTAGATAATGGTCGCGGTGGCATCTGGGTTTTAGGCTGGCGTCAAAATGGCATGTCAAATAAGGACCTCTCGCTCTCGAGTTGAAAGGTATCGATTCGGCAAAATCAAATGTTGCATTCGGAATCGTATGGTTCATCTGTTCTCGTATACCTAGTCTCTTTGATACTACCAGTGCTCTTCCTTTGTGAAGAACCAGTAAACCAGGAAGCTACCTAGTTGAACGTGACCAGCCCTCGGTCCATTTTACCCGCTTCCCCCGCTTCCCTACTTGATATGTTTTCATGTAGACTGTAGGCAGGCGATCCTTGCATCACTGGGTCGTGCACGTTGACGTTTACCGAACTGAGGAGGCATTTGCGACATGCTATGTCAAGAAATGCGTTGGAGATTAGCATTATGCTCCAGTATTTGTTCTGAGTTAATAGGTTGGACACATATGGGCCGCAGGCTGCATGTGCGATTTACGGAGGCACACCTGTTGGCCAGTCCCACGTCGACCGGCCACATGACTTCAGTTGGGCGTTGTGACGCCATGGCAGGTCACAGGCAACTGGACTTGTCATTTACATAAGTGACAGCAAATGTACATGGCACCTGCTGGATCTGGTTGATGTACATAAATAGGGCATGCGGCCGGCATGGGAGGGAGCGCAGCCCTGATACAGCTGCCAGCGAGGCGGTGCCCATGTTCGCGCCCATGCTTATGCAACATGCTGAGTGAGACGCCGAATTCTGTGACAGAAAGACGGCGAACCCGCTCACGTCAACTTGCTCACTAATAATAAGGAGTACCTGCGGAGGGTGTACGGAGGGAGCGGGATGGATCTGAGCGTAAGTGGCGGGCAGGAAGCAGCTTAGCGGCGAGGAGCCTAATAACGCTGGTGTTGCAGCAGCCCGTCGCTTATCTTCTCACGAGCGTGCCCACTGATCTGATAGAGCCTGGCACCTTGACGAGTCGCCAACAGAGACAAGCGGTGGCAGAGCAGTGGGCTGTCGACTGCTCTCTTTGGCATCCCGCAGTGATTCACAACGTATGACGCCTTGGAATCAAGTCATGGTTGCAGCTGAGTGCCGGTGAGGCCCGGCAGGACGACGCTTTGATTGTTGTGATGCGCCCGAACCAGGTCCAGGTCAGGCCAGCCATGTCGCCATCCATGAATCCATAGGAGGTGGATTGTGACAGTCAACAGCCAGGGGCTGGCAGAGGAGGCCCTGGCTGGCAAAGGGGATGGGCGAGGGCCAAGCAGACGGTGTGCTGCGTTGTCTTGGGCTGGGCTGGGCCGGATGATGGGAGATGGAAGGGTTATTGGCTAATACGGCTGGAGTACTTTGGCAGTACCGGCTGTAATTTGTTGATTGTTGGGCCCAGCCCGCCGCAGCGACGGTAGTCAACCTCCCTAGATGCGGATGGCTGGCAGATGGATGGGTGGGTGGATGGGTGGATGGATAGCTGGATGGGTGGATGGCGTTTTGGGATGGAGGCCACAGCGGCCACTGCGGCCACAGCGGCCTCGCCCAGTGGACTTGTCCAGCAGACACGCGAGCCCCCCACCCGCCGATCGCTCCCGACTGCAGCGTTTAGATGACGCCGTCGCCCTCTCAGGATGGATGTACCACTTCTGCCGCTGGTCCCAGATCTCCCGTCCCGTTCCTCCTTGCTTCTCTCATGTAGCATCGGGGCGTCCTCTTCCATCATCCTTCTCAGGAGTACCAATATCACTTTCGTGCCTCGCCATATTTATCTGTGAACGGCATCGTCTCCGCTCTGGTCGTGCGTTTTGAGGCTGTTACAGTCCCACAGTGCTGTTGCGTTCGCATATTGCCTCTGCAGGCCTCTACACAGGGGTCCACACGCCTGAGTCCCGCCACCTACATCTACACCGACACCATCATATCACATCCATCCTTATCCGATCACCATCACGACATCCGACGACCCCATTCCACGAGCCTTCATCATGGCTTTCCACCAGCCGACGCGCCAGTCGATCCAGCGCGTCGTACAGCCGACGGTCGAGGAGCGGGAGGCTGTGCGGCTAGACACGCCCGCCGGCCAAGAACAGCGACAGGAAGAGTCGCAAACATGGGTGCTCTTCGCGCCCACCGATGTGACGACCACATCATATCTCACCGAGACTGAGCAATCGCTAGAAACACCCGGACAAGAGCGAGCGAATATCCTGGGCAGTGTAAATGCGGCTGCGACATCGGAGGTCGGAGCCATCTCTCGACAATCCACTTCTCTCTCCGCCGCCGACGACGAATCGGCCGACGACGACGCCGAGCTTGACAGCCTCGACAGCCACCTACCTGAGTTCCGCTCATTACCCGGAATCTACTCCCAATCACATATTGAACCCCAAGAGACCTTGCCCGTGTTCCCTAGTCACGATGGCCTGGGGTCTTTCCGCTTAGATCAGCCAACCCTGGGAGTGGATGCACAGGACCAGATATATCAGTTTGAGCGATTCAACCCACGACGGATACGCCGCCGCAGGGAGAGCCTTGATTTAGCTCAGCTGGATCTGGAACATGATCAAGTCCAGGAGACTGAGAAGCGGCAGAGGATTGAGGCATGGCGATTAGAGAACAGCCGAGTGCTCCTGAGTGAGATCCAGCGAGAGACGCGGCGGAGGCGGCAATCTCAATCATCACTTCACAGACGCTCATCGTCAACGCCTATGCCGGTTGTCTCGCAACCAGCTCAAGATACGGAGTCGGACAATCTGACCTGGCACGACGAGGATGCGGTTCAATCTCCTACTGAGTCGGAGGGCTTCCTTACTCGGATCACCCGCAAGGTCATGCGAGACTTGGGCATCGATGACAGACTGTTATCGATTCTGCTGGGCGAGGCGCCTGATACAGATGAGGAGTTGGCAGCAACACCCCGCGCTTCCCAGATAGGAGTGCAACCACCCCCGCAGTCATCGAATCCCGAGTCTTGGCAACTCGATATGCTCGAAAGGATGTCGAGAGAACTGGGCCTGCTCGTGAGCCATCTTTCTCACCACCCCGGAGCTTTTTCCACATACAACATGGTGCAGCAGATGTCTCTGCCATATGCCGGCCTTCCCATCATCCCAGAATCCAACTTATCTCATTCCGCCGCCGACAATATCCCTCCCACCATCAACCCTGAACATTCATCATTCCCTCAGTTCCAGCCAACTATGAAGAACGTCTCTCGGCCGATCGATATCCTCAGCCGGCCAGCCGAACCATCTGCCAACCCGGTGCAGGCACCACGGCAGGATGTCCCCATGAGCAACGCCTTCACCCAGGAGGAATGGGAGAAAGACTTGGACATGACGCTTGTGTTCCGATACCTCCGCTCCCGATTCGTGCCGTCCCGGCCCCCCAACCCCCCTGTGTCGGCGACATCGCACCTGGCAACGTCGAACACGCAGGATCTCGCAGCCAAGCTGGCGCGCGTGCGGCAGCACCACCCACTAGTATCGCGGATGCGCCCCGTGGAGCGCAGGACGTTCAAGGCGACGACACCCACCAGCCCCCGTGGCGCTGCGGCACCAGAGCAGCTGTGCGAGTCAGAGCACGAGGCGGTCGGCTCGGCGGAGCAGCGTTTCGTCCCGCCACTACTGGGACATTGGGGGCTCGTTGGGAACGGGCTCCGTGATCGCTTCGAACGGGCCGATGGGCAGCTGGGGTGAGGTATGATGTGTGCTATTGTAGAGTCACATCTGACGGGTGTTCCGGGGGTGCATATCTTGCCACCCGAGGAGGAGGAACATAGACGTCATACATAACGGGCTATTTATTTTCATGTATTACCGGACATCACCGCTAAATTTATTCTTGGACATACAGGAATTGGGGCATCTAGGGGCATCTAGGAGCATTATTAGAATTGGTATTGAGATATCCATGTTTTGTCTTCACGTCTTATCGGGAAATCAAGCCGACCACTGCCATTTGCACGAAGCACGTCACGCACTCCATAGCCCAATTGAAGCTAGCGTGGATGGCACTTTTGAACTTGAAGTTTGAGAAGACGCAATATCCGACCGTGATAAGGAATAGAACAGTGACGGCTAATTAGGATTAGGGTTCATTGGCGGGCTGCGTGTTTGACTTTGATGATGATGCGAATGGAGCGTTGCTTGTGCAAAGAGCCACAGTAGTTTGTACACATTGCAATGCCACACATCGCAATGGCACAAAGAAGCTGCGTCCATTGTATGACGTCGGAAGGGCCCGGCGACCTTGGTAAGCTTGGAGGACCGAAATAGGACCGTGAAGACGCAGCGGAGTGCGTCTGTAATTTAATCACAGCAATGATGCTCCGGGGGTGCAGAACCAGCAGTTGTTCGAGGCGATATGCCCAGGCGCCGCCTCACTCTCTGAGTCGAGCCCAAGTCGGGTGTGCATCCTGACGGGGGATGACGAGCACGTCAAGTTTCAGTCGAGGCTAGGGCGTTGGCTTGCAGCCAATGAGTAGTTCCGCCTCATGCAGTAGTCGCGCTATTGCTCATTCACGCATCGCAACTGTCCGTCTTGTGTGCCCAACGTCGTTCACGATGCCGTCTTATATGCCCTGATACGGCCTGCATGACACCTCGTTCCTGTTCTGGGCGCCCTCGCACCGTCGCTGGCGGCCGTTGAGTCAGATGTGGGAGAAGCCAGCCAAGCAAAGGCGAGCCCCACGGACGCGGTCAGGTCAAGGCACGGGCTCATGAGTGGAGACGGGGCCAGGCGGAAGCATCCCATTGGGCGAGATCCCGGCATGGTGCGCTGTGCTGGGGCTTGTACCTCGCGGAGAGCGTGCACCGCGTTAAGCACCGAGTTTGGCGGGGTAGGGAGGAGAGGCCGCTCGCAGAGTGACTTGCAACGGGAACGCGTTGTGAGACAGGCGGAACGCTGCTTTAAGTGCCGGGACGGGGCAATTGGCCTGTTGATTTGCTGCGCTGGTTCGCAGGACGGAAAAAGGAAGTGAGCTCTGGAGCTGGAGGGGGCCAGGTGCATTTCCAGGTGCGTTTGTCAGGTGCGTGCCCGGTTTTGGGTGGCTTCGCGCCCTTCCTTGTGTCGTCGTCGAGCTCCGAGGCAACTCTATTGTCCACGGGCCCGTTCCAGGCAGGTAGGTAGGCAGGTATGTAGGCAGGTACTAGGCAGGCGGGTTACATCAACAACAGACAATCAATCTCAGAGCGTCCACACAGCTTCACAGCTTTGGGCCTCAACACCATCCAATCGTCTCTTTACAACCCAACCGTCAGCGACCACGACAACTCCTATGCTTCTCTGGGATTCCATTGCCCGGCCCCGAGCACGACGTCTGGATGCCCCTAAGGCAGCCATGCGACCTGCTGCATCAGGCGACGGACCTGGGGCAGGGCGACGGGCTGCGCGTTAAACACAGGCGTCCTGTTGTGGAGAAGGCATCCATCCATCCATGCTCCCTCCCACCACACCACTGCCACTTCGCCCGCCGCCCTGTCGTTCGCTGCCGCCCCGTCTGCTGCTCACCCCGGTCCTAGGTCGCCAGCCAAGGCACCGCGAACGCAGCGCAACACGCTCTCCTCCACCACTTTTCTTCTCGTCCACTCCATTTGGTTCGCCTGCGCTTCGTTGCTCTCTTGTGCAGAAACCCGACCTCGCCTTGCGCCCGTATAAATTGCTCGCCCCCTCGTCGCGTCGCTGCTTCATCCTCCCCCCCTCTTCTCTGTTATCCGCTCTGGTTAGTCCGTCTTGCCTCAGGATTCCCCAGCTTCGAATGGACTCGACGCGCCTGCATATCTGCCTCCCCGGCCCTAACTAACTCTACCGCAGTGCGATGAACTGAATTAGGCGGCCCTTCTGCCTGCGACCCAGCTGGGCCTGGTTGGGCTCGTGATACTTTCGCGGCCTCGATCACCCCATCGATCCAGCTTGCGAACTTCCCCTCGGTCCTCCCCTCGGTCCTCACCCCGTGGTCATATTCCCCGTCCGTCTCGAGGCGCCTCTTCTTTTCCTATCGAATCTGCCGGCGCGACATGGGCGCTCGCGGCTTCCAATGGCAGCAACTCCCTTCGATCCGTCCCAGCTCGCCGCCAACCCCTTCGACATCTACAATGATACGACCGTTATTAGGAGTCCCAACCCTGTCCTTCCCGGAGGTGGTTGCAACTTTGTGGACCTGACCCCAGGTGCCAATGGAGCCAAGTGTGGATGCCGTCGCTTCTGGAGTCGCTGCCATGTAGGCAACATGGCCCCGGACCAGGCCCATTGGTGCATGTGCAACCACCATGCTTGCTACCATGAGGATGGAGACCGAGATGGCACCTTGCCCGATTTTAGCCCTGTGCACCTCCTCGGTCAGGAGAATGAGAAACCCAGGACTGGCCGCGAACCGTTGAGCCCCGTCATGGACCTGACCCTGAAGACCCCGCCGGCCGTACCTGGAATGGACTTTCCAAGCTTCGGAGGAGGAACCTTGTCCTTTATCAACAGGACCCCCGCGGACACTGGCCCATATCCTAGGATCCCCACGAGTCCAAATACTGGTGCTTCCATGCCGGATACGATGAGTTGGGGTAGCCTTATACAGTCCCAACCACAGGCCACCCTGATGCCCCCGATCCCATCACAGTGTATGATACCCTCTCAGACCGCCTCCACGACTTCTTCTGCCCAGGCCAACTACTTGCGACCATTTGCGGGACGGGGTCTCCAGACACTAAGTGGCGTAGCTGGACCCAGACCACCACCAACACAAATGCAGGACAAACCTAAGGTTATCATGTCGGCTGCGGGAACTGAAGGACCTGCCGCACAAACCGACTCGTTTGTATTTGTTACCCAGGATCAATATGGCCCGGATACTCCCCAGGCGAACACTCCCCAGGCGGACACTCCCACACAGACGGAACCCCGAGCCACTGGATTCAATGCCATCTCCCGTCGGGCCTTTAAGAATCTATCCGAGACTGTCAGCGGTCATGACCAACGCCTGGATAGGCTGGAAACCGTCTCATTCGCAGCACCGGGGCATGAGGAGTGTCATGATAAACATGACCACGCGGATATCCGCATTACAGACCTCGAGAGCAGGGTTGATGAGGTTGAGAAGCTCGTTAACGATGGCAATAGCACCGCGTCTCGTCGTGGTGACGATGCGAGCCTAGTATCGGTCTCGACCAATACTACAAGTCGGCCAACTCACTCCCAAGAACTTAACAGTCAATTCCAGGCTCTGCAGGCTCAGGTTGCTCACCTCCAGTCACTGATGCCCTCGCCCTGTCACCCGTGGGAAGTTGAGGTCGTCTTTCTACCTTTCCCTCTCAAAAGGGTTTGGCAGGATGTACATGAGTTCAAAACCGAGCCCCTCATCACTAGCGATGACTGGACTCAGCTTCCTATGACCCACAGCACCACGACGTTACGGTCCCAGTCGCCGCTCTACGCTGATTGGACCAACTCTGACAGTGATTCGAAGTGGTTGTTGCCCAAGGCTTACAGCGACAAGAGTATTGTTGACCAGCGACTGCGAAGCCGCGGTCTAATCAAGACAGTGACTGTCAAGGGGTCAGATGCTATGAGCGTCTCAATGGCCATGAACAGTGCGTTTGGTAACGTTTTCCGCGAGATGGAGATGTTCTCGCGCCCACAGGCCCCTGACCCGCGAATCACATCCTTCCTCGGCCTTCAGTCAGCTTGGGTCCCCTTGCGTAAGGTTCATAAGGACTCGCGACTTCGGTTCCTCAGCCCGGCTGAGATGACGACACACGCTATCTGGGATGTGCAGTTCCTGAGGTCTGCCATGATGAGATCGTCTGAACCTAGGCTGTTCATCACCCATCCAGATGCCTACCTGCAGGACTTCCAGGCATATGAAACCGGGTGGACATGGCAACGGCTTAAAGAAAGGAGCCAAGTTTATCCTGACACCGACGCACCGCAGACCAGCGCTGATAAGGATGCCGTCGAAGGCGTTTGGTCTTGGAACGAACAGCTGGATGAACCGCCCAGCGCACATACCTCAATCAGTATGCGACATGAGCGACAACAAACCTCGACCTCGCCTTCTCAACAATACTTCCCGGCCGTCCAGACATTCCGATCTTCGAGCCCTATGATCACCCGTGGGCAGTCGCCCATGCTGTCAAGCAGAAGGGGTTCTCGACCCCCTCACATTCGAACTGCTTCCATGCCTATGTCTGCACCCTCACGAAACTCACCAGCCACCAGCGCGCGTCGGATCGCCTCATATGGACAAAGTCGACGATCCTCTCCAGCTGTGCACGTCGCACCTCAGTCGGCAATCACGAAGCATCGACGAAGTACTCGGTCACCTAGCTATCATCGATTCACCCCGAGATGGACTGCCTCGCCCAGCCCCATGCCCTTTGGGCTAACCGATCGTCAGCCCGCGCGAGGCACCACCCCGTTTGCTTATGCCACCCCATACAGCAATGCTCCCCTCCAGGAAGTTCGTGGTGTCCGGGGCAGTAGCATGGTACGGGCCGCTCCAGAATACGCCTCTGACGAGGACCCGGACTTCAATATCGAGATTTATGAAAGCGGATCGGAAGGTCTATACGAAGATGACGAGAGCATCGTCAGCGTGGATGAGATGGCCCAGGTCGAGGTCAATGCTAGCCGTGGCTCTCAACGCCGACAACTGCCAGAAGACGAGCCTTGGCCTGGTATCGAAGACCAAGATCAGCTTTCGGATGGGGAGAATATCGATCCCCAGGAGGCAGACGAGGGCAGCAATGCCAGCAGTCAGCCCTCCGAATACCCCAGCACCCAGACGGCCTGGCCCGAAGAAGAGGCTGCTGGGTTTCACATTCACGAAGATGACGAGCCCAGACCATGACGATGAACCAACAGTCCCTTGGCAACTCATGATGTTACGCCACACGATAAGCCGCGGGTGTCGATGAAACAACTTTGAATATTATGCTATGATGCGAAACTATCATTCACTTTATCGGGGAGGTTGTCTGTATATGTATACCCCGGTTTTCTTACACATTGCGTTTGGCGTTTTTCTATGGGTCGGTTCATAAGGCGTTGTACAGGATAAAGGGGAGGGTTGGGCGGTGACGATCTACAGGGGAGGCAGGCGTACGATGGCTACGGGTACATCAAAGATACATGGTACGGTTGGGAGCACTGGAGAAGGGATTGCTGTGGATGGTACGCGAACTGTAGATCCAACCGGAGTCGGTCGACACGATGTGCACAGTATGGATTTTTGGAGATCTCTCAGCTTCTTGTTGCTTTGTACTAGATGCAGATATGCCATTCCCACCGCTCTTCTGGGTATTTCTCGCTCAAACATTCAGGCACACGCGCATGTGCAGTCGCTTGCTCAATCCGGCGTCTTGGCGTCAGACGGTTCTCAGTGTGTTGTTAGCCGTGTATCCGCGGATTATAAATCCCCTCTTGGCGGTGATGGCTCATGAGAAAGCACCGGGAGCGGCGGGATCTGCAATCATGACCCCTGGGTCCCACATGGCAGCGACATGCCCCAACCGCCCGGATGAATCCGTTGCCCCAGTTGTTCATGCCTACATGTACTCCGCTCTGCAAGATGGAGCTGCGATTCACCAACCCAACCTCCTGGGATGCAGAGATCACGCTGGCATGTTCGGTCATTGATTGAAAACCGTTAATTCGTCAAGTCGCTATTCTCCGAGGGGTGCTCAAAAGTCTTTCTAACGCGGTAAAGTGGTATCGGGTATCAAGCCCATCATGTCCGTGGTCGCATCCTTTTCCAAAAAAGGCGATAAAAAATCAAGCCATGGCTTCTAGTCCCATGAAAACTCGCAAATCCTGGCCTAGTAAGGCGGCCAACGCAAAAAGCAAACCCCAGGCGGTAAAAGAGCTAACACCGTAAACCCATGCCTTTCTAATGCCGTCCAGCCCATTTTCCCGGCACACACGACCGCCTACCCCATCCAATACGAGTACGACTTCCCCACCAGCGCCACGCACTTGCTCCGGCGCTCCGAGAGGGAAAGTAATCGTGACTCGCCGTTTGTGTCCGAACTCGCTCCGAGGTATATGTATGATAAAGAATGTGCAAGGGAAACAATAACCAAAAAGGCAACAAACGCCAGTCACAAATTCATGAGCAAATGTCGCAGAAATGCACTAGTACCAGGTCCCATGGGGATCAAGGCTGTACGAGATCTTGCACTTCTGGGTCTGGCACATCTTTTCGCGGTCAAGCGTCTTGAACTTGGGGCCATCTGGGCCGGTGACGTAGTGATATTGACCGAAGAAGCGCCACTGTCGTGGGTCGGCAAGGGAGTAAACCTCGTCGCCCCAGCGGCCGCGGTAGTGAAACCACGACGTCGGAGCGTGTGGGTTTGAAGAGGCAGGGACGAGGCTCTGTGGCTCTCGGAGCTCGTCGGTATCCTCGCCGTACTCTTTGGTATAGTCGTAGTGGTAAGCGTAATGGTTCAGGGCGGGGTCCCACAGGGGGCCCTTGTCCGTCTCGTCCTTGAGAAGATTGAAGGGAAGGATGTAGGAGTGGGTGTTGGGCATGGCGTACATAGCATGGGAGCCGACAGCAGAGTAGATGACTGGGCGGTCGCCACGCTTCTCAACAGCCTCAAAGGCATACGCCTGTCCACCCTCGTGCTCAGAGAAGAAGATGCCCCTCGGAACGCCGTTCTCAAAGCGGACCATGCAGTGTTCCCAATCGCCAACATGATTACCAAAGCGAATATCGAAGACAGTTTGGCCCAGGTTGTAAGAGTAGAAGAAGAACCAAAAAGCGTCCACGATGCCGGAGCCCTTATCGACGACCACAAGAATAGCAGGAGCCTTTGAGTAACCATTGGCGTCTGGCTTGTAGCCGCGGGTGGCGATTCGCTTAGAGGCTTCTCGTTCACGGTCACGATTCTTCTGAAACTTGCGGCTCCGGGGGTCGTCGATTCGGTTGAGTGGGTGCTTCTTGTCGACATCGTACCAGGTAGTGGGCTCTCTGAGCTCGGGCACGTTGGGGAACTTGCCGCTGGGACCTGTAGGCGGGTCCTCGCCCAGCTCCTCGTCGGGGAACGGATTGGGGATGTTGTAGTGGCTATGCAGCCAGTTGGGGCGGTCCTCGACATTGTCATTGCTGTGCATCATGACCTTGCCAGTATGCTTGTTCAGCTGGTGTAAGTTGTGCAGAGTCCATTTGGTGGACGAGTTGAGAGGTTCTTCGTCAACAATGACGGTCATGTGCTCGACGTGCTCACGGATGTCCGAGGGCCAGAACTCCTCGCCTGAGTAGAGATGGACAAAGGGTGCGTGCTTGGTGACATATTGGGGAACGTCGCGGAGAATTCTCCGTCTTTGGTGAACGTTTCGCTTGTGGTCTTCGCGAGGCGGCTCATCGGCCTCCCAGCGCGGGTGGACATAGTTCAGAGCACGACGCTTCAACTCGCCCCAGTCTTCGTCGTCTTCATTCTCACCGCGTGTGGCGGGATCGCTCCTCAAGTGATGGAGGCCACAGATGCCAATCCAACGACAGGCCTGACGGTCCCAAAAGTACGGACTGCTGTCGACCCAGCGGCGGTCTCGGGCTCGCTTCTCGGGGCCCCGTTTGGTGGGATCGAGGACGCGGGGAGCCAGCCAGGCGCCGAAAGAGATGACCAGCAGGAAGGCCAGCAAAATAGTAAATCGACGGAGCCAGAACATGGCGTCGGTGTCGACGGGCAACGGCCCCGGAGTGCCGTTGGCGCAACGAGTCGATGGAGCGAGGATCGGAGGAGGGAGTGGGGGG
>JAANBB010000342.1:0-44858 GCA_014621425.1 Cylindrodendrum hubeiense
GACTCCGACGTGGGCATGGCGATGGCGACCCTGGCCAGCCTCCGTCTGCTCACGCGAGTGGGGGGCGCCGGCGACGTCATGGACCGCGGGGGTAAGTGGAGGATCAATGTCGGTTGGGAGGTGATTCGCGGGATTGGGCGCAGTATAGGGGTTGAGGTGGAAGAGTGGTTAATCGATTGATCGGGCTGATCGGGCTGATCGGGCTGATGAGGCAGTTGACCAGACTTTGATTCACAAAAATTACCGAAGCATTGACATCACGCAACATAGAGATAAGAACCCGCCCATGTCAATCATGTATTCGATGGTGTGAATCACACTCGTGTCTCATCTATCTCAAGCCAAGTTTAAAACCGTCCGTATCCATGTAATGATACAAGTTGTAGAACATTCCCCCGCCGGTAATCGCAGGGGCAGTCATTTTCATTTTCTAAAAAATAAACGCCTGTCATCAATGATATGCCATAACCAAATCCCTAGTCTACATGTTTGGATCAGTATCCCTTCCAAACCAGGGTGTAAGATCCCGGCTCCTGTTGTAAAATAAAAAAATATCGGCACGTCAAAGGTGGAAGAGAAACACGCAAGCCGTCGTGCCTTAAGTCGAGAAATGCGCTGTTCAGGAGAAGCGGGCGACGCGGTCGCCGGTTCGCCAAGTGTCTTCCTGCTTCGTGCCCGGGGGAAGCCAGCCCGTGTTGCCAGCAGACGGATCGCGGCGCCCGTTTTCATCCGACTTCTTGGCAATGGAGGTGCCGCGGCCGCGATACCCCTCGTTGAAGGGGTGAGCGCTCATGTCGGAGCTCCGGGGAGATGCAACAAGATTCGACGACCTGTTGCCATTGGTGGTGAGAGGGAGCAGAGGACTCCTGTTGCCCTGCGCCATCATCTGAGCCTTGCGGTCGGCCTTGTTACTCTCGCTAGTCCGGTCGTAAAGGTAGAGTCCCAAGAACGTGAGGGCGATTCCCACAGCCTGCATGGGCGTTGTCGGGTTCCGGAACCATAGGATGGCCAAGACGATGACGAAAACACGCTTGATCAGACTGGCGACGGAGTATGTGACGGGAGAGACCATGGAGAGGAGGACAAAGGCGAGGATGTTCTGGGCCCAGTGGGAAATTCCGTTGAACGCAAACTCGAGGGACAATCGGCCGTGATCCATCGCATTGGGAGTGTTGGCCAGATCGACTGAGCCCTCATTGTAAACGTTCTTGATTAGTCCTAGGCCTTCGGTCCAGAACCAGATGGGCATGGTGAGGATGAAAGCCATGCCAGACGAGTAGCATAGTAGATTGAGCTTGTCCAGCTTCTTAGACGGGATGCCCGGAGCCTCAGCCTCGGCCTTTGCAGCTTCGTTGAACAGCTTCTTGGAGAAAATGTTCTGGGAGACAAAGATGATGGCAGCCAGAAACGCCTGGATGACGCCGATGAGCTCACCGCCGTAGGTTGTCTTCCCCGAACAGGCCAGCATGACACCCAGGGTCAGGGGGATGAGTGAGAGATAGGTGGCCGTGGGGTACCTGATGTCGTATACGAATCTATAAGCGAAGACTGTGAAGAGCGGCGAAAGTCCCTTGATGGTGTGAACGAGAGAAACGGGAATTTTGGACGTGGCCGCGGAGCTCAGCAGATGGCCACCAATTTGGAATACGGCGAGCGGCAGGGTGGTCATGATAACCTCTCGAGTCGGCTTTCGGATCGGATACTGGAGGGCCGAGATCTTGGTTCGCAGGACGGGGAAGATGGTGGCAAGTTTGGCGACCGAGATACACAGCGACGAGACGAAGGCGAATTGAATGAGGGTGAGAGTCGCAGGCTTCGGAAAGGCGTTCAATATAGACTTGGAGGAGGTGTTTGTGAGGGCCGAGGAAGTGTACCACAACAGGCACAGGATCTATGTCGTGGAACGTCAGCACAGCACTTGGACTCGAGGCTGGTGGAAGGCAGATGTGAGACGTGAGAGGACAGAGTGGGAGTGGCGTACGACGAGCTTGGGGGATACCGGAGCCCTGAGGGCATCGGCAATCTCCTGGGCGTTCTGACTGACGCTGCCATTGCGGGCTCTGATGTTGCGAAAGGCATCGCCAAGACTCTTCTGTCTGGAGTGACCGCGGTTCGCGGGCGACCAGCCGGACTGGTTGAGGTCTGGGCGGCCGACGGGGAGCCAGCGATCGGTGGTTCGGGGAGGGCCGACGTTGGCGAAGCTGGGCGGCGGCTTGTGCGGGCTCGGGGATCGCGAGAGGACGCCCATCGGCGGATCTATGAGGTCGGGGAACTTTTCCATGACGGGATCGAGGACCGGTGACGGCGGTGGTTTATCGGGTGGTTTGTAGAGGGGAGGCTCGCGACGTCAGCGGCCCTTTGACTGGGGGCTGCGTGCGACGGCGACGGCGACGGCGGCAACGTGGCCGAAAAGTGATGCGCGGAGGATGCAAACGAGCGACAGAGGGAGGATTGAAGGGAGTGCGAGACGGGAGGCGGGTTACGGGTGATGGATCCGTGTGGTCATGCTTATCGACGGCCTGGAGGTGGACAGAGCCGAGACACGCCAGATGTTGCGAAGTCGAAAGTGGATGAAGGAGAGAGATGACGACGCTGGCTGGCCGGCGACGGGTGACAAGGGGATCAAGTTCCGGCGCCTACGAAGCACTACCTACCATGTAAGTACGGAGTACGGAGTACGGATTACGGATACGGCTGCGAAAGATGGCATCGCAGGGGCACAGTCTGCTGCGCCCCGCGGAGGAGCAAGCCGCTGGCTGAGAAATTGACATTGAAGCTGAAGGACACGACGGGTGCTGTTGGCTCAAGCTACAGGACCTGGTGCGCCATGTCCATGTCCATGTCTTTTGTCACTCCATCGTCGCATTCTTTCGGCTATTATTAACCCAGGGGCGCCAAGCTCACAAGTCCCTCGCCACCGGTTTCGTGGCGCCTGCGCGGGTCGCGCCATTTCCCTTTTGGGCACTTTGCCGCACTTGTCCCGACTGCCGCGCCCCGCTAGTACCATTATGGTCCGATAAGCTGATAACGCATAAGCGCGCCTAAGCGCAGCTGGCCCTTTTTTTTTCTCACAGGCTGCTACGGGGCTCGCTCGCTCGCTCGTGAGGCTGCTACTGATGCGCGAAAGACTCCACCTCACTAAACCAGCCTGCGCATGCTCGTCCAACTTTCTTCCACCCCGTCCATCACGCACCCCTCCAGGCCATTTAGAGCTCCCCTCATCGCGCTGTGGGTATGGGAAGAGACCCCAAGCAGTTTATTGTTACGCTCGCGGGTTTCTACGCCATCTTCCAGCTCCTGACTCAGGTCTCCAATCCCGCCGCGTCTCCCAAGCACTTCCTGGTCGCGACGAGCCCGTCGCCAACCCCGGATTCGCCATGGCGGCCCCCAAAATGACCAAGAACCAGATGAGGAGGGCGAAGAAGAAGGAACAGAAGAAGGTCCAGGCAGAGGTGCGCCCGACTCCCCCGCTTCCTCCCCCCTGTTGTATCACATATGCTGACGCGCCACAGACTGTTGCCGCGAAGCCCGAAGAGTCGACAACCGACGAGAAGCCCGAAGAGAGCGAAGCTGTTGCCCAGCCCGTGTCGGATCTCGAGGTGAAGAAGACCGATGATTCAGTCGATGCCGCGCCCGCCGACGGACCAGAGCTGGACGAGGAGCTGGACGAGGACCCGGCTTTCGCCATGTACAAGGATATCTTCTCCAAGTTCGGCGCATCGCTTCAGGAGGACGAGGTTGCTAAGGAGGCAAACGCCGGAAACCAGGGAACGGTATTCTTCGGTGACGACGACGAGATCCCCGACGAGGATGACGAGAGTGGTCCCCCGAAGCTGTCCAAGAAGAAGAGAAAGCTACTCAACAAACTGTCGATTGCCGAGCTCAAGGCTCTCGTCAAGATTCCCGAGGTGGTAGAATGGCAGGATATCTCCGCGTCGGATCCCCGTTTGCTCGTACAGATCAAGGCTCAGCGAAATGTGGTGCCCGTGCCAACACATTGGTCTTTGAAGAGGGAGTACCTCTCCTCCAAGAGGGGTATCGAGAAGCCTCCCTTCCGTCTCCCCAAATTCATCGCCGAGACTGGAATTACCGAGATGCGAGATGCCGTCCTCGAAAAGCAGGCCGAACAATCCCTAAAGCAGAAGCAGCGTGAGCGAGTCGCGCCCAAGATGGGCAAACTCGACATCGACTACCAGAGACTCTACGACGCCTTCTTCCGATTCCAGACGAAGCCTGAGCTGACGCGATTTGGCGAGGTCTACTACGAGGGCAAGGAGAGCGAGGTTGACTACCAGCATTTCCGACCCGGTGATCTCACCGAGGGAACCAAGGAAGCCCTCGGAGTACCTCCTGGCGCACCGCCACCTTGGTTGATCAACCAACAACGATTCGGCCCCCCTCCTTCTTATCCCACAATGAAGATCCCCGGCTTGAACGCGCCACCACCCCAAGGAGGCTCATGGGGCTTCCACCCCGGTGGCTGGGGCAAGCCGCCAGTCGACGAATTTAATCGTCCGCTCTATGGTGGTGATGTCTTTGGCCTCACTGCCCAGAACGGCGCACAGAACCAGGCTGCCGCCCAGGCTGCAGCACCAACCGGCGAGACTGTTGAGCGCACCCTCTGGGGTGAGCTGCAACCGCGTGAGGAGGAAGAGTCGGAAGAGGAGTCTGAAGAAGAGTCTGAGGAGGACGAGGATGAGGACGCCCCCGACGGACTGGAGACGCCCAGTGGCCTTGAGACTCCCGGCGGCTACGCCAGTACAGTCCAGCCTGACTACGGCACTGGAGTTGAGACGTCAATCGGAGGTGAGATGGATCTGCGCAAGGAACGTCGTGGCGGATACGACACGGAAGAGTCGAGCGCTCCTCGCTCGGCCTACACCGTCCTCCCCGAGCGACAAGTCCGTGCCGAGGGCTTCTTCGGCAGCGACCGTGTCTACGACCTCAAGCAGGCCCAGCGCTCTGGTATGCCTGTGCTGGGTTCCGAGGACGACTCCCGCAAGCGCAAGAAGCCTGGTGACATTGACGTGGCGCTCGACGTGGACTCGCTACACCAGAACGACGGCATCAGCAAGGATGACCTGCGGCGCAAGTTCGAGGATGGTAAGAAGGAGGACGGCATCGGTGCCAAGTGGGCGTACGATGACGATCTCACCGACATGATTGCGCAGGAAAGCCGGAAGCGGCAGAAGACTGAGACGGAGCTGAACGAGAAGAAGAAGCAAAGCAAGCATAGATTCTAATGAAGCTGTCCTTGTAGCATCAGGATGAGCTAGATACGGATTGGTGGGTGGTGAAGCATGCATATGTGGAGGAGGGAATGGGTATTGTAAGATGTTGCTGGGCCGGAGCGGGTCTTGGCTGGCGTTTTTGAGAAGTCATTTATAGGCAAGAATAGGGCAAATACCATGCTTGTTGAGGTTGTACGGATGGTCTTGAGCCGCGAGTCGTTGGCGAATATCAAATGTCTTCCGTGCGACTGTCAACACATTTTGATCCATTCCACGTCTCTGGTCTCTACCCAAGAGCTACAGTATTTATCAGTTCAGCTACCATCTTTGACCGTCAGCGCCTCTAATTAAGAGTTTCTGCCGGAATAGGCTGAGTTGTCACTATCGTCATTCAAGTCATGACCTGCAATCATATCCTCCAAAGCTCCCACAACACTCATGTACGCGGCTCTTTGAAGTCTTGGGTTCTCCAAATCATGGCCCTTCCCGAAGCCACAACTCAAACACTGTTGGACAATATTGCGGTACTTTTCACTGAACTTCGAGTGCTCAGCCGCTTTTCGCACTTCTGCTACGTTGGCCGGATCCAAATCCTCCCATTTCTCAATCCCAATAAGGGCAACGCCTAGGCTCCAGAGTGGTGTGTTGTTTATGCCAGTTCTTAATAGTTCATCCTCAGTTGCTTGTGACAATCCAGTGCTGTTGGGGGTCATCACCCCCTGCATGGCAGCATCCCCTTCCTCTAAGTCTGCTCCCATATGTAGTGTCTGCAGAGCAGAGGAAATTTCGGCATCTTTTGCGAGAAATGACAAGTCCCGCAAGCGCCAGCATTCGCTAAGCCATGGTGTGGAATGATACGTCAGAGCTGCAATCGCGATGGATCGCGCAACGTTGAGGCGATTCTCAATCGAGACAAACTCTCTAGCTGACTCGTTGAGAATGGTGTGTAGCGGATATGCGCCTTTTGTCGTCCAAATACAATCGTTTGCGGAGGAAACGGGGTAGAAACTATGACGAAATCCCCAGTCCGACTCTATAGGGGAGTCCACGAAACAGGGTGGATCGAATGATGCCTCGATGGACATCGCAGGTTTGCTAAGATCAAGGCACGCATCATGAGAGGCCCTCAAATCGTACGTGACAGCGACTGGAACTTCGTTTTCCGAGATGGATTCTACTGATATAGATGACCATCCACGTGTTCCCTCCGCAAAGCTCACTCTCTTCTGACGCTTAGGGAGGTTATGACTTTCACTGTAATCGGAGGGCGGGGATGGAAGAGATTTCTGGAGAGTCTGATCGAACCATTTTAGGGGCTGTGACCGGACTGTTAGATGGGCAACGTGCGTCATTGTATTTGCCTCGATATCGCTGGCCACGACATCGATTTGAAGGCTGTCTTTGGGTTGACCCCTCTTCTTGGCCTCGAGAAAAATCTTGATAGAGTGTCTTGTGTGAGTAGACTGGGTACAACTCCAAGCCCCCTTCAGGTCGCTGTGTAATGCCTTCAAGGCTCGCCGAACCTCGCACATGGCCCCATAGTTGCCGGAGACATGGCGTTTATGGTCATGCTTCGGGGGCCTAACTAGCTCTTTGAGAAGGTATAATTGCTCGCGAAGAGTTTTGAGGGATCGGTTAGCTTCGCTCAGTTCTTCGTATGCCTCCCCGAAGCTCTCCATGGAGAAGGAGAGCCGTGTTTTCTTTCGTAAACGGGCGATGGTATCAGCCAGAGGCTCCTCCTAGATTTGGTTACGCCGTTAGATCATAATTCAGATGGTGGGCAACTCAAGGTTGAGACACACTTCCTTTCTCTCCTTTGTAAGCGCGTCAAAACACTGAAGTTGGCTGCCCAACTTGGCCAAGGACTCATTAACATCGTCTATTGATTCGATGTAATCTTCATAGTAAACTCCGAGGTTATTTTTGAGGTCAGACTCAAGCTTCGGGTCGAGCCTAGTATTATCTTCTGGGTTCGAAAGCATGGTGCAGGCTGCATGGTCACCCACTGCTAGTCGGAGAAAGATCCTGCACTCCAGTTTGAGAATCCTGTGTTCCTGCGTGAATCTCCGGTGAACTTTCCGCAATTCGGCTGAGTAATTTCTAAAGATATTGAGCTTAGAACGAAGGGCAGTCCCGGATTTGAACGCCAGGGAGATCAAAGGAACGATCCCAACAGCAAGTTCGGCCATTATGTAAACGATGGGATTCAGGGACTCTCGATCTTCAAGAATCAGAAACAAAGCAATAGAAGCAAGTAAAAATGTGAATATGGGAAGATAAAGCTAAAAGGGACTAACACGAAGTGAGATTCACGAAGGAGGGGTTTTCAGATCAGGCCGTTTCCCGCTCAGCCTGGTTTGTGTTCAGGAAGGTCAACTCGGCTGATTTAGCCACTCTGCATGCACAGCCAACATTTGGGCTGCCTTGTGGTGCGCCTAACACATGCCAGCTATGATATGTACGAATACCTACACATGTGTGAAGTGCTGCGCCACAGAGCCTGATCGGCCAAGTCTCATGGGGGGTCTTGGGCTGCCATTCTCCCCCCCCGTTCGGAACCCCGTCATTTTCTGGAACTTACCAGCTCAACTCAAGCCAGAGAGTCTCGAGATGGAAAATACAGTACATGAAGCAGATTATGCATCTAAGGTTGAAGATTGGTCGATGGATGCTCCTGAAGCCAATGACCAAAGTGTGCTGAGTCTTCTCTGCGCTGCATGCATCTCAACTTTCAACCAAATCTTCATATCGAAAACTACCGAACACCACTCTGATTCATACGTTCGGAGAAGCTTAGGCCGCAGCCGAAGCGGAATTATACTCTGGTCAGATGCACATGGTGTGGCTGAAGGTGACATCGATAATATCATCAGTCAGTCGAGAATTCTCCGGCGAGAAGTATTGCAGTTATTGATTGACATCGCGAAAACCCTCAGTCACCGTATGAATCTTCCTAGTCTGCCACATCCTAGGCTATATGTCGCTAACTGAATTTTCAAGGACTGATACCAGTGCTTCATCTGGGGGAAATCACTGATACATATGACCTGGACCATTGGACACAAGAAGCCTCTACCACGGTTAACGAAGACTATGAGGATGGGGAATCCAACGAGAGCGACAGCGACGAGTCTGAGATATCTGTTTCAAACGAGTTGGATGATATACTTGACCAACTGGAAGTTGATACCAAGTACTTGATTGAGTTGGACTCTCTTTTTCGCGCCCCACCACTTGATTCGAAATTATCGCTCTCCAAATATGATAATATCGTCTGCCCACAGTCACAACCCTTCCTTCAAATCGTCAGGCATCGATTCCCCAACACCAGGGATGATTTGGCTTATTTCTTGGCCGAGTTCTTGACCAGGGCCACCTCGCAGCAAAGGGAACGCCGGAGAGAAGCCCAAGAGTTGAACTCGAAGGATGATAAAGTTGGAGAGCTGGATGATCGCACCATTACAACCAAACATACACGATCAACTCGAGATTCCGGATATGGGTCATCGCTAAATCCTCGCAGTGGGTATGAGAAATCATTGGTGACAGTGATGACGTATCAAAGCAACAGCGGCCATCCTTTGCGCATCCCACGTTTGCCAGAGGGAGCAAAGAAAGGCAACCCTTTTACTTGTACCAGCTGTGGACGGACGGTCCGCATCACCAACCAGTCGGCTTGGAAGTGAGTTTCCGTGCAAACACAGAAAGCCAACGGATTATTAACAGGAATATAAGAAAGCATTTTTACGAAGACTTGCAACCCTGGGTTTGCCTTGACGTAAAATGCTCTCGTGGTAACGAGCCATTTAAGACACAAGGCGAGTGGCTTCTTCATCTTGGAAAAGACCATGCCTACGCCCCATGTTGGAAGTCGGTTGAATGTCCTCTATGCTTGCAGTCAATACAGGAGGGAATGAAAAGCATCACCCGCCATCTTGCCAATCACATGGAAATATTATCTCTGGTTGTGTTCTCCACAGATGAGGTCGAATTAAAAGTCCCATCAGTGGCCTCTGATGAGAGTCATATCATGTCAACGGGCCAGGTACGTTAACTCTGTTGTCTTGAATTTGTGAGGTTGGATGCCAAAGTATATTCTCACAATGTTGGCTAATTATTGTCAACGTAAATGAAACCCCCATTTTCAATATGAATAACTAACAAAGCCTTAGCCGAATGAGCCGTTGAAGCGGTGTAGTGTCTGCAAACTGCCGCTATGGGTCCATGACCAAGGTAGTAGCATTTCGTATGAGTGCCCAGAATGCGGCGAAAACATTCAACCTCTCCAATACGACGGTTCTGCCGAAGCAACTAGCTCATCGAAAGAGAAGTTTTTCGAGGGAGTGGAAGAATTCAACCCCGAGAATCTCCGTCAAGGCATGTTCAAGGAAATTGATGTTCCTTTAAAAGTCTCTCCAGACCATAATGGCCGTTATCCTTGTCCCATACGCGAATGCGGCCGGTTGTTCAATATGTTGACTGCGCTTCGGTAAGCCAAGTTCTGAGAAACCACCTAAAATGAATGAGAAAACTGACGTGACCTCCAGTAAACATCATCGACACCACACACGTCCAGTTGTGTGCCCCGTGGATGGATGTATGGCACGTGTTGCGTTTCAGAGGGACATGAAAAGGCACTTGGCATCCCGTCATAAATCAGTGGCTAAACAATATGGCGTTACCGTCAAGCGGCTGGAATGTGGCATCTGCTTCAAGACTTTCACGAGGCAAGATCATTTTTTTAGACACCAAAGGCATAATCATTCGTCTTAATCCACCCATGCGACTAAGAATTCGTCTGCACGAGCAGCCGCTCAGTCAGCTTCAGTATCTCTTCCGGGTGACCCTATACCATCGTCAGCCCCGAGTTTGTCTGAGGGGGCCGCGATGGCGCTTCTTCGTCTTCAAGAAGCCGCCAGGAAGGACGGTGCTGCAAATACTGCGGTGCTATCCCGCAACAAACCTCTCACGACCTGGCCTGCGCAAAATACTGAAGAATACCGCGCTGATCAAGGAAGTAGCGGTGGGTCGGGCAACTGAAGATGAACCCGTCAGATTCTAGTCTAATTGATTGACTTAAAAATAGGCAGAATAGATAATATTGGCAGGATACAAAGTGTCTCTCTATATGTGCTTGACCAGAACAGGTTACCTAGATCGAGACATGATTGAAATCAACTAGAGTATCGATCAAAGGGTATCGATCAAAGGCATTCTCCACATGCGACTCAGATTCGGAGAGTGGCCATAGCCGTGGACGAATTGACATTCAAGGTAGAAAACGTTGTGAAACATTAAAGAATACCGTGGAGGTTCAGACACCATGGGATTACCCATGAGATTGATAAGAAATGGGAGCAGGGTGTAGCAGGACAGTGCCTGTAACTACGAGTGCTGGAGAGCAGCTAGGGTTATGATTTGCTTTCTACTCATTTTATTCTGTCCAGATGAACCCTCAATGTTAATAACCGCATGTGTATAATCCCTCTGATGTGAATCATGAATCTAAGATCGATTACCGGGTAGTATTTTCATAGACCGGCTTTCTCGGTATCATCGCGCAGGGCTGTCTTTCATGGCTGTCTGTCATACAGTGGGGTTAGGAACGGAAGCCATTTTCAAACCTTAGCTTCTTCCCTCGCTTACGGATGACACAGATGCAATTAAAAGACTCCTGGTTAGCTAAGTCCTCTGCCTTTGACTGAGACGATGAACTCAGCCCCGCCCTTTAATGGACCACCTTCAGGTGGCATGTTTCTTCTACCTTTTGGTTGGAAATCTGCCCCTCCTTTAGGCCCCGCCTCTTCTACAAAGTGCAAGAAATCCCAGGAGCTACGCGGACAAGCATGTAAATAGAAATGTTGATAGATATAATACAGAGCAGATGCGACACAACCTATAGTGTAGAGGTGTCCCGCAGAATATTCCTCTAGTACGTAGTACGGAAAGTAACTCATCTTCCGTAAACAATTCCCAGAAGCGCCAACAACTATATAAACCATGTCTTCAATTAGCCCGCCATATTTCCCCATGGTTTCCTCATTGCCCGCGCCCACGCCCTTCCCATTCACTTGCCCCTCTAGAAGCCGCACCCCCGAGTTTACCATGCTTCTTTCGCGGCCGACCCCTCCAAGATTGGGTCACAGAGCGTTGGGAGGCAACTGAGCTAGGCACGTTTCTGACCTTGAACATCCATGTGGGGTGCGTTCTCAGTTTAGCCATGTTTTTGTCGGACTCTGATGCTTGCAACTCCCTCGCTGAGCGTCTAACGACGGGTCGGGGGGCCGCTGACACCGATGATGACTCCTTCTAAGAGGCCTTTCTCGGCTCACTGCACGAGTTGCAGAGCCATCCAGACTGGGTCACGGGGGTGATAGCATTCTCTTGGATACAGTCAGAGTGGAAAAGGCGACGTGAGCAGACCTGAGAGTAACGAGTTAGTAAAGTATATGACAATTTGGATTACCACAGTACCTTGTTTGAGCACAGAAGCAGCCTAGGCCCGAGAACCGGGAGCTGGCACACCATACACCCATTTGCACCTCTGCGAATCTGCGAAGCGCGAGGGGATTGCTTTGGTGTCACACTCACTGTCTGCACACCGTTGGTGCCATTGACATGTTCTCTAGCCTTGTATTTTGCCTTGGTCCGTTCTTCATTAATAAACCCAAAGGCATCATTGACTGTTTTGTCATCCAGAACATCACGCGCAAACAGCACGCTGGTATGCTTCGCGAACTCCGTCATGCGATGCTTGGAGCTCGCTAACCAACAGGCTTGATCACGAACGAACGAGAGCCACACACGTGGGAAATACGCGCTCGTTGTCAGACTCTGCTCGAGCATGAAAGCATCCCATCTTCTGACAAACTCCTTCTCGGCTGGCGTCACATCCGAAAATTCTGCTATGCTCTCTCGATGTTTTTGGATCATCCATGCGTAATCTTTGGTCGCTGATGGCACTTCATCGCCAGGTTTGAGTCGCGCCTTGCTTACTGGGTCGAAGAGAGGTCGGCTTGTGTCGGGAATGAGTATTTTTGGCTTCTTAGGTTGCTCGTCCTTCCTCTCTGCCGGGCTTGCGGGTTTGGACCCAGTCTTCTCAAAAAGCTGCCTGGTAGCGGCGGCCTTGGTTGGAGAACGAACAGGCTCAGTGTTATTTTCTGGGCCCAGTCGGGAAGTGACCCATGAGTGGTCACCGGCGGCATATGTTTCTAGATTGAAAGGCTTCACGGGCCGTCCAAGCTGATAAGTCTTGGTGGGAGTGGCGGGGGACTCGAGACGACTCGAGACTCGAAACTGCGGCCCTTGACTCGTCGTCTCGAGCACGTAATCGTAGAGCGGATGAGCAGTCTCCAAGTGGACTTGCAAATGGGTCACCGACTGGTTATAAGCGCCGCAGGTCACGCAGCGATAGAAATCCAGGGAGACGGGCTGATCGGTGGGGAGATAGTATGTCACCCGACCTTCGGAGGCAGTGGCCTGCGCGGCCCTTGCCCGCCGCTTTCTCTCCTTCCCTTGCGCCTGATCACTTAGAACCTTGAGGTTGTAGACCTTGTTCTTTTCCCGGACTCTCAAAGACCTGCTAGGCGTTTGATCCCCCTCGAGTTCGTCTTCTAGCTCATGGGATGAGTCTTCATGGGCATGGCCATTAACCCCGTTCGGCTCATCGTCAAGGTTGGGCTCAAACCGCCCGGTAGTATAGGCTTCCGCATCTGGGTCAATTGCGGTAATGCAGGCCATGGAGCCCTTTTCGAGGCGCTTCAAGGCACGAAAGCCTGTTGTCCACCGAAGGTCGACATCCATGACATAATCTGTCTGACGTGTGGGACGCTGAGGGTGATAGCCAGCTGTAAGACTGAGGGGATTCTTAATTCTACCATAGACCTGGGGAAACTCGCTGGACATGACCCAGTGACGCTTGGGGGAGTCGGATAAAGGTCCTTGGTCGCCCACGGGAATGCCGAAATCGTGGGACTCAAGGGGTGGCCAGGGTCCATCATGAGCCGCCTCGAGTTCGATGACAAGCTTGTATGACTCAGAATAACTATGAGCATCTTCGTCGAGCCTATTTATGAGGATGCTCTCCTGGGGAACGAAGAATGGGTGGGGCAGGTCAATGCGGGCCACCCGATGAGGGCCGACGGGGTTTTTGTACGTGGTGATGTCGCAGACCTGGCTCTGACAGTGCAAGACGCGATCCCAGGTTGAGCTCACGTCAAAAATGGTAATGCGGCAGCTGCCCTTGGTGGTGAGAATATCACGGGGCACGACGGAGTTCTGGTAACTCCGGACCTTTTTCGAGTCCTTGTGGAAGACTTTCAGCACCTCAATACGTAGCGTGTTGCGGTTCTCTGACGCCCTGGGGGAGGCAATTAGGTGGTCGATGTCGAAGGAATCGGGAGACGATAGCCGCCGACGCTTCTGGGCCGGTGCGCCATCGTCGTCAGCCGAATATGACGCATGGTGTTTGGGGGTGGAGAGTGTCACGCCCATGGTTGAGTTTTGCACAGAGTTGACTCCGTTGATCCAGTTCTGTTGCAGATAGGGGGCCGTCCGCTGGCTGCGTCTTTTCAGGTTCATGGCGGAGGGACGAAGATCATGGGAAATGAGACGGGAGATGAGATGAATGAGCAGAGCGCTGGCTGCTGCCGTTGAGAGTCATTCAAAGCCGAGTGGTGATGGGGCTCATTGTCGAAATTGCCGTGGTCGCGGCCTTGCAAGCCGAAGTGAGAGAAGAGCCGAGCCTGAAATGAGAGGAGAAGGCAGGAAGACGGTGGCGACCCGAAGGTTCAAGCGGCCGCGTGACAATGAAGCCCCAAACTCGACGAGTTCGAGCGCTGGGTGTCTGGCGTGATGTGGATGCGGATGCGGATGCGGGAGTGGATGTGGATGTAAATAATGAGGACAGCGCAGTCGCGTGCGGCAGCCGTCAGAGCCGCTGTTGTTGCCGAGTGGCTTTTGGTGCACGGCTACTTTGACAGGAAATGCGATGCATTCGTATAGAGCAGCTATGTCGCATCAAAGGCCCCGGTGAGATGGATTGCGCCTGGAGGTGCTGTTGTGCAAGCCGACGTGATGGTTGACGATGGGCGCGGCAGCGCGGAACAGTGCAGTGAGACGCGTGCCAGTGGCAGGTGAAGGGACAGGGAGATTCTATCGCGACTCCAAATGAGGCCTAGCGCCTGAGCCAGACATCCTGGAAGTTGCGCCGGAGGAACGATTCGCAATTGGGCAAGGGCGGGCCACTTTCCTTCCTGCAGCGAGCCAGAGCAGCGAAATCCTACGTGATTTATGCCTAAAAACGAGGGCCCCGCTTATACCGACTGCTTTGAAGAATGCCAATGCGACTATCCAGATGGCTTGTGGATCATGACGGCCTGCAACGGCCATCATGAGATGCCATTTTGCGGTGCGCGAGTCAATCACTGCGTGGCAAGATTCATACGATTGTGAATGGCGGTCTGTCTGGCGAGAGCCTCGGCCCTTGGGGCCATATGCATCCCTAACAGATGATTGCTTTCTTCAATTTCAAAGTTTTCCCAGTGCGCGCTGGTCCAACCATGCATGCATCGATCAAATGCTCCTCACCTACAAGTTTGACGCATGCATGATTGGCCATTGTACAGACCCACCTTGGAGTGTGGGCCACTGGCGCGAGGCTGACCCATTCCCCAGGCACCAGGCTCGATTGTGCCCCTCCGACCCTCCTTCAACTGCAGACACTCCGTACAACCTCGCCATCCTTTGTCAGAGCTTCGTTGTCAACGCTGTCCTCGGTCCCCAGGCCGAAAAATCCAAGAGAAAATACCCATGGAGAGAAGGTTGCGGTAGAGATAACCCGCCTGGCGCCGTTGGCCATTGTCGCCTACATCGGGGTGCATCACTTCTGGACAAAGCAACAGCTGGTCATCGCCTCACAGGTATGCCCTACTGCAATCTTGCGCCGGCTTGTTTACTCCCGCCCACGCACATCGCCTTTGATTCTTTTCAGGCCAGGGCGACTCAGTGCCTACTGAACCATGTACTGACATCATCTGTGGCTACCAGCCGCCACGTTGCGATGGCTAGGACACGAGCTGCCGAGCAACCCAACGACGATCATGCGACCCGTCGTAACCCGACCCGCCGAGCATCTCGCACAGAGGAATCTCACCCCCCTCGTGCCTCAACACGTTCGCACCCTCGCATCCACTATAAAGATGACTCTTCAAGTGACGGCGACGACGTCTCCGACTCATCCCTTCCGAGCGCTGACGATGCGACCGAATCGGACCTAGACAGCGACGTCCCGTCCGCAAGCGACACTCGTTTTGGGTCTCGTCCTCGCCGACACACCCGTCGACCTGCAACAAAACCCCTCACAGAAAGTCATGGAAGCCGTCGCAGTGCACGCCAGGCAGCCATATCACATCCTCAAACAATCGAAACTGCTCCCGAATCGATTTCCCAAAGCAAACCGGCACGCCGCCAGCCCTCAAGGAAACGCCCAAACGACTCGAACAAGACACCAAACGTCACCAAGAGGCGACGCATGATACATCAGCAGCCAGAAATCCCTTTACCACAGGGCATCATTCCGGATTGGCGTGATCCCCAGATGCCCTATGGTGCATGGACCGACATCTTTTACTACGCGGCTACAACCGGAGGTCATGACACCCTTGACGTCAACTGGCTGATCAACGCCGCCACAACGTGCAAGGCTTTCTCCGAACCTGCTCTCACAGCCATATATCGATGCCCGCCAATCACCACTCCCGGTAAGGCAAAACGGCTCGCTGCTCTCCTAGAGCGCTCGCCTTCTGAGACTCGATTTAACTACCACGCCAAAATCGAGTCTGTCTACATAGATATTCAAGTCGTACCACAGAGCGTCCTGTCCAAGATTGTTTTCCCTTTACCACGCCTCCGGGAGCTTGTATTTTTCACACAATATGACCAACCGCCATACAGAGAGCTTGGTCGCACCGTCAGGTGGCACTATTTGGAGGACATCTTCCGCGCGCTGATGCCATCTACCGCCCAATCAGAGCCTACCAACGAAAAGCCATTTCACACCGCGTTGAGGAGTTGGGAGTGGAGCGGAAGGCTTCTGGGAGGACATGTACCGACTATTCAGGACATCACCCGTGTGCACCGAGACCCCTCATTCGCTCACCTCACCAAATTGAGCTTTACCAATTTCCAAGTTCCATCCTTAGACAAACCACGCCCAAAGCCCGGAGACGAGGAGCGCGAGTTGGAGCTGTTCAATGAGGATTGTGCTGTAATCGACTCCATTGCAGATGCCATCTCGCAACTCCAATCCCTCCAGCATCTTGTGTTCGAATCATCCACTGTCATGAACCACCGCCTGCTGTCGCTCTTACCAAAGGAGTTGACTCATTTTTCGCTGATCAACTGCTGGGAGGTCAAGTCCGACGACCTGGAAATGTTCCTTCACGCCCATGGCAGAAATATTCGCACTCTCACCCTGTCGCATAACCAATCGCTGGACATGGCGTTTTTGCCAAACTTAGCTAACGCATGCCCTCACCTCGAGGAGCTGCGAATGAACCTATCTTATTTCCGTCTCCACGAAACCCTGTCCCTCGTCAACAATGATTCGGATCCCATGTATGAAGTTGCGTTGCTTCCGCATCAAATTCCAAAATGGCCTGCCAGCCTCCGCGTGGTCGATTTCGAGCACATCAGGCATTGGAGTGTGGAAACGGCAGAGATGTTCCTCCACTCACTCATCGACAACGCTGGAAATTTACCTAATCTACGCCATCTTGCCATCAAGACTATGCTCAACATCCCGTGGAAAGCGCGAGCAGACATGCGCCACCAGTGGCGAAAGAAGCTGGATAAGGTCTTCCTCCGCCGCTACGAGCCACCACGCACTCACACATCGCTGCGGCAGCCACCAATCGATGAAGTGGCTCCGCCACCCCAAGAGAAGCAAAAGAAGAAGAGACTCTCTGACCCTCCATCTCGACGAAGCACCCGGCTTGCTGTCCATGCCTCTGATTCAGAGTCACGAAATAGCAGCAACTCCAAGGGCCGACGCAGCCTTGGCAGGCCGACCTATCAAGATCCAGAAACCGACGAGGACGAATTTGAATCATCAGACGACGATGGGGATGATTCGCCTGCGCCTGGCGATACTGGGCCTCAAGGGCAAGATGAAGGAGCCTCTGCACCAGCCAAGCCCGTAATCCAGGGTCTTTGTACCACCGTTTCCATTGTCTTTGACAACCAAAAGCCCACGGAGCTGCAGTATGGCATGGAGGATTTCATGGATGAGGACCGCACCGAGTCGGATGGCGACTGGGACGGTGATCAGGACGATGATGAGGCTGCCTACGCCTGGTAACCAACCGGCACGATACCCCCACTACACCACAAGAAACATACAACCCCATATTTCATACAGGACATCGGGCTTGATTTGTGAACTTTACATGCGCTATACGATTATGATATTATCCGCTCACCATGACACAAAGATGACGCATGGATCGGAACTGGAAATAGGCACTGGCCACTGGTGAAGCGGCAAAGGAGGTGTAACACTTCACTTGCATACTTGTTTAATAACGTCGCTGCTTACTTGCCTTGTACATAACATGGGGATCTCAAACCCAAGTTCGACTCGTAGCGCATGCGCTTTATGTGGAATGCGGGGAAAATTCAAATATTTCGCCAGACGCATGGTGGTAATCTAAGTGTGGCGAAAGCCCGAACGCAGTGAAGCTATCGTTAGAGAGACAGAATAGTTGACATGTCAGCGCTCCGTTGTACACCGTTGCCATATGTCAGAAATAAAATCTTTGAGCTTCAAGTGTTACAATCGTGATTACATTTTGAGACTGGTGGCGCCTTTCGCAAGGGTATCTCATACCAACGACAACTCTACCAACGAAATGTTGATACTGCTGTTAATGTACATATAAAAAACACCGCTGTCCAGTCCAGAGTCATGCGCACATAAACAATCGCTGGCCAATGCAAAGCCGTTACTACCCTCCGTGCGCCGTATCTCGAATGCTACCGATTCAACGTACCAGCCAGCCGAGGAGATCCTCTTAGAAAGCCGCGCCGCCCATGCCCTCGCCTGCCATGTTCTTCATGCTCTTCTCACTTAGGTCACTGCGCATCTCCCAAGCACGTGAGTCGCGTTCCAGTCGATCCCAGTTGTACAAGCTCTTCCGCAGGCGCTCCTGCTTGGCCTGAAGCTCGTCTCGCAGCTTCTCTTCCTCGTCCTTCAATTTCCGGTAGTGCGGCTCGATCTCTCGCGTCACACCCAAGACAGAGGGGGTCATGGACGGGTCCAACTTACCTCCAGGGATGAGAGGCGGTAATGTTGCTAGCATGCTCTGTGCGAGTGTTTGTCTGGCACTACCTGGATGCTGGGCTGATGGGCCAGTGGGGGGGTTGAAGGGTCGAGCTTGTGTGGGGGTAGATGATGAGGGTGCGTTAGAAGGAGTGGCTCGTGGGCCGGTGGGAATGGTCGAAGGCCCGTTGGGGGTAGAAGGAGTTGGTGAAAGCCCAGACATATGTCTAGAGGGTGGCTGAGACCATCCACCTCTTCCACCACGGGGTGCAAAGCCACCTCGAGCAGGAGGAACATATCCCCGTGGGCCTGCTGGAGGGATTGTCGGACTGGTCGTCCCAGATCTAAGTGGTGGAGGAGCTGGAGAAGACACAGGTACGATGAAGCTCCTGTTTGCCGCAGGTCCAGTAGGAGGAGCTCTCAGAGCCGCAGGCCCACGTGGTGGTGAACGGGAGGTTGGAGGAGTCGAGTCATATGCCACAGGTCTTGGGGCATCCCTGGGAGGTGCGGCTCCTGAAATACCGGGGTGGTGTGGGGAATCTTCGCGAGATTGAGCTGGTGGTGACCGGGCGCGAATGGAACTCGGGCGAGGAGACGATCTTCCGGATGCCGACTGAGAGGTGATTGCAGACGAGATTCCCGACTCTCTGGGTGGAGAGACTCGCCGATACGACTGGTATCGATCAGCACCCCGTCGGCTTGGCGATCGCGAGCGGGGACGGTAAGAGCCGCCCCCGCCAGGTCCTCGAGGTGGCGACCTTCCTGGTGGAGTTCTCTCCCGTCGGTCTCTGTTGAATGGAGATCGAGACCTACGTCTTTGAAAGTTAGTTAGTTATCAGTCGTTTAGAAAGTACGGCTCATGCTCACCTGTTGTCATCGCGACGATCAAAGTCACGCTCTCTAGTATCGCGAACTCGGTCACGATCCCATTCTCGCTCTCTTGGCCGCTCGCGTTCACGATCTCGGTCCCAGTCTCTCGCCGGAGACCGAGGGCGTTCGTATCTGTCGGCTCGCATGGGAGAGGGCCGCCTTGACAAACTACGTCGAGGAGGAGATGGTCTTCTCATGGGAGATCTGCTTCGTTCTCGTCTGCGTGGGCTCTCTCGATCCCTTGACCGCTCTCGTCGATATCGATCACCGCCACTTCTAGACCGTCGGCGTGGCGGGTATCTCCCAGGAACGTAGCTGTCGGACCCTGCAGGAGGAGGACTCCGGGGACGGGGACTTCGAGGACGTGGACTTCTAGCTCTCTCTCTAATTGGGCTGCGGGCTCGCCGTGGGGACCGATCCCTAGGCGTAGGTCTCCATGACTCTCCAGCGCCATACCTAACGACTTCCCCGTCGTCATACCTTTGGCAAGTTAGCGCTGACCCAACAAAGTTGTCTGCATGGTGATGTGTATATCGGTGGGGTATCCAGGGGCAAAGCAAACGAAAAATGAAAGAAAACAAGGAGACCCAATAGGGACCGCGACCGCTGTTGTTGCTGCATAAGGGCTCACACCAGGACCAGTCGGAGCGCGCTGCTTGATGAAATCGCATCCCACAAGAACCGCTGCAAACCAAAACCGAGACATAGCCTCAACACTCGTCAAAAATGCATGTCCCCGGGTCTCAGTTGGCCTTCGTCGTCCAGGGATTCGGCTGATGATATCTGCCACAGCGGGCTAGGGCGGTTGCTCCGAGGCCGTTCTTCCCGTTCCCCGTTTCGTTTCAGAGACATGCGCAGTCTGAACAGGAAATCCTCGCCAGGATCTCCCAGGAAATGAGTACAGGGCCGAATGAAACGAGGGTCCATTAGGATGTCATGCAGCTGTACCCAAGGGTGGACGTGCGCGAGCATCACTCGTTTCCTTCGCTGGCAATCCAACGATATTTGCCAGACCTCCCAGACTGCCACGAACTTTTGCGTCTGATCCATCTTGAAGTCGATAATGTGCTTTGCCTAGTCGCCACTGCAATTGACCCAGTATTCGAACTCGCACATGGCAAATCTCAAGGAGCGGCCAGTCGGGATCATCGTATAGAGGTGATGGAAGTTGAAAGCGTATGGTCGACGTTCTCTTTCGACGATCTCCGGCGCCAAGACAAGCTCTGTCGTTCCGTATTCGACATGTTCATAATCCGTATAGTCTGGTCGGGATGGGGCGGGTTCGCTTGACTCGGTCCATGTGAGACTGGCTTGGGCCAACAACGCGGTGAAAGAGACACCGCCGGGCTGTTTATCCTCATCCTCCCCGGTATATGTCGGCTCTTCTAACGAGGGTTCGCTACCTGTCGTTTCCTGGTGCGATTCGCCCTCGTCGTGTGGTTTCTCTCGGCTTTGTCTCAACCATCGAGTCGCGAACGAGTCCATCGTGTGGTCTGATTACGCAGCGGTGCTTCGGTCGTTCCTGTGTTTCTTGGTCCAAGGTGCGATCCAAAGCGGTTCTAAAGTATGCGCGACCGGTCCAAGAGGGATAAAAATCCACCAGGGTGTGGAATATCGATGATCTCCAAGTCGGTCTGGGAATGGATGGTGGTGATGATGATGATGATGATGATGGGAGTGGGCAGGGCAAGGAAGTCAAATAAATACAGCCGTTCACTTACCTCCTACCACGATCGCGGTCCATAGTTGCTGTTGAATACGCGACGAAGCGTGGGGCAGGTGCCTTGTTCGAGACGATCCTGGCTTCGTGCTGGGTGGGAGAGCGCAAGCACGCGTCTCTGCGACTCCTGTCAGGAGCTTTCCAGAAGGTGGTCGGAAATTTTACACCCCGACCCCCGGATAAGACGATAAGAACACAGTGCAAATAATGTGGATCAATTTCACACTGTACGTTTCGAGGAGACATTCAGGCTCACATCACGACCAATTTGCAAAACTCTGGCTAATACCCTGATTAAAAATCCACAATCCATTGAAAGGGGATGGTATAGTTACGCCATTTATATATCGTCTTCAAGGAAACGCAACACGCATCTGGAGCCCGTCGATTCCTCTATCCTTGGCCTTCAAGGCCCCCGGACTTCAACGACTAACCCCCTACAGCGTCTCTCAGACCTTGTTCCTACAATCGTTACGGCTTGTCGTCTTCCGTCGTATCCCCTTCTGTGTTTTCCGAAGCTCTCGCCATAATCCACTCCTGGGCCTCCGCCGCATGTCCCTGCATCATCTTATTTAGGCCGAACATGGGACTCCTCACCACTGTCCCGAACCGTCGCTTGTTGACTTTTCGGGTGAGGTCATGATCTGACCAGCAAGCGTGATCGCCTGCAACATAGACGCGCGAGTTCTCCTTGTACCAGGATGACAGGTCGGTGTCGATGTCGGACTTGACGGGTCTGAGGTTGCCCGTCACAAAGTTGACCACCCCAGAGATGCTAGACTTACAATCTAGAAGCAGTTAGCAAGCCATATATGCCCAAGTGAAGTAAATATTACCTCTGTTAAGAAGGAGAACTTTGACTCCAAGGTATGCATTTCCGACACCCATGATAAAAATATCGTCGGCATCGTACAGCTGAAGGTAATTATCCCATAGATAGCAGACCAGTGACTGAATCTGTTCCTGGAGAGTCTTCTCTTTCGATGCGGGTATGTATGCATCAGAATCCTAAATTGTTAGCAGAAGGTCACTGGTATGCATCGGAATACCTACTTCTTCGTGTGTAATGTATGCAGGGACGTTGACATCCATGACCCCAAATTTCTGGCCAACAGCCCAATCAATGTACTCGGTCACTCCATCGACCTAGGCCAATTAGTTTCCATCATTAAAGCAGAAATATTCAGATACTTACCACCCAAGCATTGTGCGGCTCAAGAGTTGTGTCGATAACATCTGGCTGTGCGAGAAGTTGGGGCCTGCAAATAGGTCAGCAAGCGAAGCCCTGAAGGTATGAGTGGCTTTCTTACGGGTCGTGGATAATCACTAGGATCCTTTTGGCATCGTGGAGGTTGGGCGTGACTAGAACTTGGTTCTCAAACGACTTGTAAATCTGTTCGCGCTGCACGTATAGAGGAACCATGCTATGCTTTGCCTGCAGCACCTGCCGTTGTGCATTCCGGATGACGTCGTGGAGGCGATTCGCGTTGAGAGTTTGAACTTCAGGAACGTTGATGACACCAGGTCGCATGCATTCCCAGTATGGAGCTTGATGTGCCTGGACCTTAGCTAGGATACGCGCGGCCTCCTTGTTGATCTTGGGGACTTCCATCTTTGGTGGAGGCTCGCCCATTAGAGTCCTCGCGACGGCAACCGCAGAGTTGGAGATGGCCTTGAGGTTGTAGCCACCTTCCAAGCACACCGCGACCTTGCCGTCTGCAAGCGACATCAGCATGTGGGTCATGTGAGCGTAGCAGCCGGGCGAAACAAAACAGCCTCCTAATTCATCGCCGTCTGCGGCATCGAAGCCTGCAGAAATCACCACGAGGTCGGGGTTGAACTCCTTGGCGACCGGCATAACAATCTTCTGGAAAGCTGCCATATACTCTCCGTCGCCCATTCCCTGGTCGTGCCAACCGATGTTGATATTCTTGCCGAGTCCGGGGCCACTGCCACAGTTCTCGATTCCACCATCGGGTGTCATGGGATTTGGGGGCTTGCCAGGGTAGAAGATGCCGTTTTGGTATACGTGCAGTGAGATGTAGAGGACGTTGGGATCTTGGTAGAAGATGTTCTGAACGCCATTGCCGTGATGAACATCCCAATCCAAGACCAGAACCTTCCGGCAGATATCTGGGAAGTCTTGCTGGCAGACCCTGACTGCCACGGGGACGTTGTTAAAAAAACAGAAACCCATGGGCGCATCAAATTCAGCGTGATGTCCTGGGGGGCGGATCACAGCGAAGGCGTTCTTGACCTGTCCAGTCACGACGTTCTTGCACGTCTCGATGGCGCCTCCGGCAGAGAGCATAGCGGCTGGGTAGGACATGCTGCCGACGTAGAGAGATTCGCGCCCTTGGTCATACTGCCTCGTAAGCTCTCGAAGTTCGGATGTGCTCATATTTTCCAGGCTCTCGACCCAGCTCAGATGATCAGGGGAATGGGCGAGACAGATTTCCTCTCGTGTTGCAGGTCGAGCAGGTATCCGCCACATGTATCTTGTCGGGCATTCTTTAATTATCCTGGCGAGCTCTGATGCTGGACCGGTATAAACGAGACCCATCTTTTTAAAAGCTTTGAAGATCTCGTGGATCCGGCGAGGGTCCTCGGGATGATGTGTATTTGGACTGAAGTCGGCATTCATGTGGAGTTTCATGCGATCATCGTAGCAGCAGCCTGTTGGGAGCAGGCCTCTCCGCCGCATCTGTTCCATGGCAAGATCTTGAGGCTCTGGGTCGCTGTCTGCATCATAGCTACCCTCCTCGGATGCAGTGTCATCATCGTCGATGCCATTGCCGCCACCAGCTGGGAGCCCGTTAGGAGAATCGGCATCATTCATGGGATGGTCCTCGCCATCCATAGGAGCATTGACGTCCATGGTAAGCCACAGCGAGGTTCCTCACTCAGGAACTAGCTCCAGGGGCCTTTGCGGATGTCGATGCAGTGACTACCCAAAAGGGAACGGCGTTCCGCGAGCAACCCTCGCCGGTTTCGGTGTCTGAATGAAGGTCAGGTGGAGTAGTGACAGAAGGAGCAGAGGCGAGATAGAAGAAATGAGAGAAGACAGAGGAATATATAGGCAAGGTGTTGTCAACTATGAAACCACATGTTTATGTGAGGAGACCTGTTGAGGGGCGGCTCTCATTCACTCAGCAGCGTAAAGACGCGCGAACAAAATGTGAATAACAAGTGAGCGGCAGGCGAAACTCAAAAGGCGAAGCTCTGATAAAGACGCAGCTGGCGGCACAAAAACACGAGTACAAGTGAAAGCGCGCCAACTTACCGAGTAAGAGCAGAAGCTCCTCTCCCAGGGTCCGGATAGAAGACAGTGGACCAGGATGGCGCGATGAACGACGAGCCAGCGCAAAACCCAGGGCGCTCCAGACGATCAAGGCATACGAGAAGCCTTGCAGCTGAGAGATGGGCGAGGCTCGGCGCAGTTGAGTGGGCGTCGCAGCAACGTGGAGAGCAGCAGAGGGCGAGGCGCGGAGGAGTGTGGATTGGCCTGGGCCTACCTATCTCTAAGTTGGATGCGAAGGTGAGGCTCGGTGGTCGAGGCTGGTTTTGGTGGGCTGGCCTAGGTACTGCTGGCCAGTGAGATGGGCCGGCAGTCTTAGTGGGCAACCTCCGCTGGCCTTGTGGTGAGCGTTAGTACAGACGAGCCGCTAATTAACCCACCACCACAGCACATGATCCACCACAGACCAGCAATTGATCCCTTGAATGTATACAACAATGGATCTGAGGAATTGGCGCAATGCCGCTAAGCCGGTCTGAGGCCTCGTTCTCTTTGTGCAACTCGAGGTTCTTGATATTCAGTCACGATGACAAACCACAGACCCTTTCATCCTTCCCCTCGTACAGTCGACTAGCATTCACATAACCAGCAGTGACGGACGTGAGATCTCTCCACATACAAATCAAATTGATAGACTATAGCTGATGCTCCAATCTTCTACATCTAAATATACTCTCCAGGCACACTAATCCTCCCGCACCAGGCAATACAAGCCAACAGTCTAACACGATCGCAAAGCAGCACTCAGCGCACTGAAGGTACCATGAACCGCCCGTCCGTCCAGTTCTGATATTGAGGCCCCTCCAAGTACGATCCGTCGTCTCCTCGAGGCGAATACTGTGAACGGGACCACACAGATCCAACCCCCGGCGGCAGAGATCCATCTGGATTGGCATCGTCCCCGAAAGTCACACGCTCGGCGTCGCGATCGTCGTCAAAGTCGATGACGCCGCCCGCACCGTCTTCTGGTAGGCTTGGCATCCTGTCCACCCAGCGTCGCTCGTCCAAGGCACATCTGATGGCGATCTGGATGGATTCTTGGTCGAAGGTGAAGTTGGGATGGTGCAGGCTTGCCTCAACAATGAGTCGTTTGCGGGGGTAGCTGTATATGTTTTCGAACATGTGTATCAACTGCTTGGGGCCCAACTTTGCATAAGTCTTGACAATACGGCCCCAGCAGCTTTGGTCACACCAGCCCATCAACAATGACTGAGGACGGTCAACAGGGTCGACAAGAGGCAGATCCCAGGCGTCCTGAACAGCATGTTAGAGATTACTTCACAGTGTCTTGGATCACACTTACATCTTGCTGATGAGGGTCAAGACGAGGACAGAGGTAGTGCAGCACCACATCCTTCATCGTCTCAACGAGGTCCATCAGCTCCAACAACTCGCTTGTTGAGTGGCGTCGCATTTGGCTGGTCCGAATGTCATCCACATACGGTTCGGGAATCCCAACCCTAGGCCTTGGCAGCTCTCCGTGGAAGTAGAAACCGTAGAGCCACCACCTGTAGAAAGCTCTCCGGAATCTCTCCGCTTCGTGGGGCCGGAGCAGTCTGCAGCTTTCCGACTCGTGGAACCACCTCATCTGAGGGAACAGTTCCTCCCATCTCAGCACGAGTTGGCAGTATTTGAGGAGAGGCCCCAGATCACTCTCGGTTAAGATGACCGTCTTGAGACTTGAGGTTGAAGAGTCATTGAGCTTTCGTGCTTTAACAACAGGTGTAAAGTCAACACGGGATTCCGCTATGGCCGTAGGCCAACCTTCTGATGATGGAGCAAGTACGGTTCCAATATCCCCGGCATGACGCCGGAAGACAATCCGTCGGGGCGCATAAGTTCCTCCAGGTGACTCCAAGTCACCCGCAGAGGCAGTGTACACTTGCAAAAGCTCATCAAGTGGACTAAAGTCCCGACGCAGAACTGGAAGTAAGATCGATGTCTTGCTTTCCGCAAACAGTTCGAATAATGTTCTGTGCGTAGCAGCGAAGTTGAAGATACCTTTCAGATCGAGCTGGTGATAAATGTCGAGGAGGATCTCGACTGGGAGCCCCGTCAAGCAGGGTGCTTCAGATGTAGATGATGTCATTTTCGTTGTTTTTGCGAAGGGAGAGGGGAAAATGGGTTTGGCGGAAAACGTTGAGGGAATGGATATAACTCCTTGGGTGGTGGGTAACGGTCTTCGGGTTCAATAGCAACAAGGGATATAACACGAGAGCTTGTGTCGCTTCCTGTTTGCTGATTATGACTGATCCTCTATCGGAGGCGTCAAAGGCTGAGAACCACCACTGCGAGGGAATCTGGATAAGGTTAGCTTGGTAAGTACGAGGTAGGGAGGGGATGAAGGAACGCACGAAATTTAAGGGACATGTTGATGTATGATAGGGACCGAAAAGGTCAACAATGGATTGGTGTCTAGGGTGAACCAAACTCGTATCGTCCAATGGGTCACTTTGATATGATAGTATCAAAGCACGACTGGGTATTGGAAAATGGATGCCCTGTGAGTGCCTGAAATGACAGGTACTAGGCTATTCTTCAAGGCTGGCTGTGAAGAGTGGGTGGGTGGGAATGAAATGAGAGCGCCAAAGCTCCTTCGTAGCCTCACGGTGTCGACTGTTGCGTCACCGAGAAGCGATTAACACCGGGGGCTTACTGATCGGTTACCCCGGCGTTGGGGTTTGAAAGACAATAGGAGATGCGCTGCGGCATCAATTGAGAGGAACAGTTCGGCCTCATTGCGGTAGACAAAACCATCGCGATTCCAGCTATGCTTGGATGATGTCGCAAATGGGATTGAAGGTGCAAGTTGAGGAAAGGGGGTATGACTGACACGTTGAGACACTCGATATGAGTCGCGCCTTGATATCAAATCGCCGAATATTTACCGGCCCCGGGTCAAATGATGATGCGACTGATAGTGGCGGAGTTGTACATCTCGGTGAACTGGGATAAATTATCGGAGATCATAAAACATGTGCAATAAAACAAGCGAAATTTCCTTTTATGGTGAACGGCACTACATAATCCCCATGAACTCCTACACCCGTCCCGGTTTTAGAGGCATAGAAAGCCAGAGTATCGACAGGTATCACAAAGTCTAAGCGAAAAGCATCTTGGTATCCAGCTCGCTCTTAGCCACCCGGGGGCCCTTGGTTCGCAGTCCCAGATCGCTCTTCCTGGACAGCCGTCCCACAGTCTGCTCCGCGCGGGCGTTGTGTCGCGAGGCCTTGCCCTTCCGGATATCGGATCGCACCTGGTTAGGCGACACGAACTCCTTGTTCTCGTAGATGATGGGGCCACCGAACGATCCCTCCTGGATCACAATGGGGGTGAGGACGAATCGGGGGCCAATCTCGACCAGGTTAACATCCGTATCCTTGCCTCCCCTCGACTTGTGGGACTTGTCCTCCTCTTCGTCGCCCTTGGAAGCCTCCACCTCGCTGATCTGATAATTTCGCACCCAGATCTTGCCGTCGGCGAAGCTGAATCCCATGACGTGGTCAATGAAAGGCTTCGATTTGCGGGCGCCTTCGGGGACGCCAAAGGTGTGAAGGAAGAGCTCCTTGATGACTCGGAGGTGGGGTTGCTTCTCGAAGGCGGCGTCGAACGACAGGATCGGCCTTGAGCCCTTCAAGCAGTTGCCTGTGAAGTGCAGCTCCTCCATGGTGTGCACTGTTCTACGTTAGCGCTCTGAAACTGGCCTGTAGAATCGTTCGTTCTCACAGTTCTGGAGGTGGAACTTGACGGTAGGACCGTTGGGGACTTTGCTGAGCCACACGTAAAGATCCTTTCCCTTTCGCGCCTCGAAGAAGAGGACGTTGTTGCAGTTGTAGAGTTCGGCCAACTCGTTGAGCTCGTAGAGCTTCGTCTTGGAATCAAACTTGGCATCCTTTCGGCTGTGAGGGAGCATCGAAGCAATGTCGTTCAAGAGATGGCGGTGTCTATGCAGCGAAATCCACGTTAGACAAATGCGCTCGATCATGGTCGAGCCGCGTGCAAGATTTCTTACCGGTAGGTGACACCTCTGGAGGAAAGGATCAAGACCCTCTGCTTGTTCCTCTTGATGCCATTGCTGGGCGCATCGACCTTAGTCGCACTCGACTTAGAAATAGATTTGTATACGGCCGCCATTGTGTGTAGAGAAGTGTTGCGGCTCGGTTGTTGCAGTGTTCGCAAAGGGTGTAAAACAATGGCTGGACTGGCTTTGCGGCGATGGCGGGCAGGTTTCCAAAAAATTTGGTCGGCAGCGGATTTTCTCCGCTGCGATAAGCCCAAGCGCGGCTCTTATCGGTGGGAAGTGGAGCCGCCATGGACACCGCTCAGACAGCACACATGCCACTCGCCAAGACCACTGAATCGAGGGCGAGACCCAACCGAGAAACCCGGTGAGTGGCCCGAAACGTGCAGGGAGAAGCCATTTAAGATGTTGGGATTGATGGAGACATGAAAATGCAGCTGGCGCCCATTACGCTCAGCATTCGCTCGCGACTACGTGGGATGAGAGCCCGGCCGAAGCGGCCCACATGTTCAGGACTGCCTCCACGTAGCAGAGACAGCTCCAAGTCAACAGAACAATGGCGGGAACCTCGTGATTATGAGCATTAAAGGATTCATTTCAGCTACGTAAGATGACCTGTCGCAGCGATCGTTGGACGCATCAACCCAGACAACCATCATGACAAACAAGAACAAAGGAAAGCCGAAGTAACCGCGCCTTCTGATATCAAAAAAGACGTATCACGATTCCTCGTCTCCTCGAGTCTCTCCTTATGTGACGAGCATTTCCGGGGAACAAACGAGACGCCTGGTATCCCACCCCCAAGCCCTATAAACCGTTGCGAAACGGTCCCCGCAGAGAACTTAACAGCACTTTCCACCCGACGCCGACTCGTCATCAGCAGGCTTGCTGAGCGAGATGTTGGTGCCAGCACCAATCGTGGCCTGGGCGCTGTCGCCGCTGTCGAGCGCCTTGCTGGAAACGATTCGGTAGATTTCTGCGTGGGTTCGTTAATATCAGGTCCGGGGTCAGGTGGCAGGGGTTGGACCAGGGCGACGTACCGGTCAAGATGTTCTGGAATGCAAGCTCGACATTGCTGGCGTCGAGGGCAGAAGTCTCGATAAAGGACAGGTGGTTCTCGCCTGCAAATACAGATATTAGCAAAAGAGCTCCCGTCGATGCACGTGAATGTGCATAGACGCATGGTTGCGCGCCAAGTAGACGCACTAGCAAAAGACTTGGCCTCCTCAGTTGGGACAGCCCTCAAGTGTCTCAAATCGCTCTTGTTTCCAACCAGCATAATGACGATGTTGGCATCAGCATGATCCCGCAGTTCCTTGAGCCATCGCGTGACGTTCTCGTAGGTCTGGTGCTTGCTAATGTCGTAGACGAGCAGGGCGCCCACAGCGCCACGGTAGTAGGCGGAGGTAATGGCGCGGTATCGCTCCTGACCGGCGGTATCCCAGATCTGGGCCTTGATCGTCTTGGAGTCGACTTGGATGGACCGGGTGGCGAACTCGACACCGATGGTCGACTTGGAGTCGAGGTTGAACTCGTTTCGAGTGAATCGGCTGAGCAGGTTGGATTTTCCGACTCCAGAGTCTCCGATCAACACGACTGCAAGTCCGAGAGAGTCAGTAAGAAGCTGGGCGCGGGCGCGGGTCGCTGGGGTTAGGCGGGTGGCCTAAGGGGGTGGGTGACGGCACCTTTGAAGAGGAACTACACAGGGGACGGGTCAGCAACGCGGTGGGAGACGAGGAGGGCGCATGAGGGGAGATGGCACGCACATCATACTCGTCGTTGGCCATGGTAGCGATGGATGGCTTCAGCGAAGTCGTCGGGAGGATGAGGGTGAGGGCGAAGGCGCTGCGCTGGAGGCGAGGGAGTCGACGTAGATGATGTGTGGGATGTGGAGAGGGAGAGAATGCGCGGCTCTGGCGATAGGCGGTCGTCGTACCTTATCCCGTGCCGAGGGGTAAGGTAACGGTGTACTTGGTACGGTTGGAATAGTAGCCCAGTGGAGGGAATGCAACCTGGCCCAAAAAATGGCAGCGCCCGGAGCTTGGAACCAAGCGCCCGATAGGGACGGCGCCCCCAGGCAGCGACGAAAAGAACGGCCTTGTGATTACCATTGAATGACGGCTACCTAAGAGCAGGCTCCAATTATAGAAGTATTCATGGAGAGGATCCTGTCAGCGATGCGCTTTCGCGAAGAGGTGGAATTACCAATGTACCTACCGTACCTAAATGCGAATTCCCGGCCGCAATGAGGAGCACCAGCATTCCCCTCTACGCCGCTAGGGGAGCTCTGCAAGGTGACAACACAGGTGCTACTGTAGGTGGCGCTGTAATTAGGTGGTACCCACTGGAGCCAATGGTCTGCGCCAACTGCTTTCCAGGGTGAATCCACCACGCGGTGAACACGCCGTGGCCCCTCCTTCAAGTATCGGGTACTTACCGACCTAGGGAGGTGAGGTAGGCACCCTTGAAGACGAGGTCCCTCCTAACGCAAGCCGCCTTGCACTGGCGCCCTCCACTGCTCGGAGCCTAGCAATACATGCAACTTCCTGGCAACCTGACGCATCCATTGGAGGTACAAAACCTCGCTCGCCTGGCCCCGTCTCTAGCTGCCATTTCTCTCATCGAATGGGACCGGTATAGTAGAGCGACCTTGCTGGCTCCAAATTTAAGGGCGAGGCACCGAGCAACTGTTGCTAATCAGCACAGCGGCTCCATGCTCCATACTCCATGCTTGCCTAACCTTACCTGGCTGGATATTATCTCAATATTGCAACCCTGTACGAAATAACCCTGGCCCTTTGGCCCGTTTACAGGTGGCCAGAAGCAAATACCATGGAACAGCTCGCGCTGCTTTCAGCGGCCTGGAAGCTACTGTGCCTCTGACCTGGTGAATCAATGCATGTTAGCAAGTCACGTCGCCAACTGTCAGCTACCGTTTGCCAACTGCTGGCCACACCCACCATAGAGTCATGCATCACGTGCCGTCGCGTGAGAAACGCACCTGCCTTCAGCGCAAAGGAAACTGTGCAGGGCAATAACAAAGGGGAACTTCACGCTTCATTCATCCAGTCACCGACACTCACCTGAGCAATACTTACATCCTCATTTCCCTTGTGGCAATCTCAAAACCTCGCGTTGCCATCCCCATCAACCCATCCTTCGCCTATTGTGCTTTCTCTTTCCCCAAGTCACACAGCGCACGCCACGAGGGAAAGACAACCCGCACTTACGTGTTTCACTCGTGCCGTTTCTAATCGAGATTCCTGGCAGCAACCGAACGAACCGCACTGGTCACATCGCAGTCCCTGCCAACCCTGCCAACCCTGCCAATCCGGCCACCGCCTGGGGCAGGGTGACTACACTTGGTGTTGACTTTTTGGTGATGGGGATTACTTATCGCTGTGCCTTGACTATCTTGGCTTGAACAGCACGTCGCCTTTTGGTCTTTCCATCTCCCTGCCAAGCGTATCGACCTCGTCTTAATTGTACCGACCGCTTTCAGCGATAACTCTAACCAAGGAAGGTATCGGAACTATCTGTCACCAAAGATAGGTAGGCCTCGGCCGTTTGACTTTTGCGACTTCAGACACAATGAGCACCTCGCCATCTATGTCCCTAGGTGGGGATGAAGCTGATTCCGTCACCTCAACAATTGAAGAAGAGCCTGACTCTGACCAGGAATGGCTGGTTAACGACGTCCTTGCAGAGGGGGTGGTAGACGGAACGACGAAATATCTCATCGACTGGCAAGGCTACCCTCTCTACGATGCTTCGTGGGAGCCAAAAGAGAATCTCGGCGACGTCATGCTTGCAGATTGGGAGGAGAGCAAAAAAAAGGAAGGTCATCAGCGCAAGTCAAATGAGAGCATTGAGGCTTGGAGAAAAGCTGTTGTTGCCAGGCTCTACGGCAAGATCGCTCGCCACAACGAGCGAAATCGCAAGCGCGCGGAGCGAGGCCTCGAAGAGTCTGTGTACGAGAAGTCTTTAGAAGATTATCTGGAAGACCTCGAAAAGGACCCCAAGGGGGAAGAAGAGATCGATGATCAAAAGATCACCGCACCTAGTAGCAAGAGCCCACCACTCCATCAGCTTGAACGTGAGCCTTCAGGGAACACTCAGCAGCGTCAAGTTGCCAACTCGAAAGGTCAATCGCCCAAAAAAGCCCCAACAAAGTTGCCGAATCGTGGAGCTTCCGGTCCGGAGGCTGGCAGGCGCCACTCTGGCACCACTACAAGTGTCCGTGAGGCAGCCCCCAAGCAGGTGATGAAGTCAACACTCAGGTCCAAGCTAGGTCCTTACAAACCAAAGGAACCGCCAAAGGGGGCTAAAGGTCTAAAGGGGCCAAAGGGGCCAGGCTCTGAAACAAATAGCTCACAGCTGGTTGTCCGCGAGGCATCAACTGGCAACACCAATGTTTTCGCGGGCGGTAAGGTAACAAAGAAAAGGCCAACTCTTCTAGACGCCGCCATGGATCCAACCAAGAAACCTCAGCTCTTGAACCATCGCCTTACAAGAAAGATTGAGAAAGGGCTTCGCGATAAGGAAGGAACTACTGTTCCAGTAAAGCAATTACACCATGTCTTCTCTCTTAATCCAAAAGAAAGGGAGCTAGCCGATGAAGAGGCCGCTTCCGAGCTTGATCCAATCCCAAGCAGCGCTCGAGAAGAAATACAGTCCGAGGGCTCCTTACACCAACCTAGCTCCAATTCCCACACCTTGGGAGAGCCAGAGAAAGGTTCTTCAACAGCCGCAAAGAAGAAGAAGAAATCGGTTAGTTGGGGTGACAACCCTGAGGTCCAATCGCCAACGGAACTGAGTCCTGAAGCAAGTCTTTTTGTCAATGATCCGTTTTCTGCATCTTTTATGCCAGCCCTTCAGGCCGAACAACAATCTGTTCGGCCCAAAGAGGAAAACAGTGAGCATTCCCCAGTGCTCTCAAAATTACTTTCTCCCCCCCCCTGCAACGACCGTATCACCCACCGCCATCGGTGGCATGCACCCGGACACTGCGAGTACAACCCGGAACGCAAAGTTCGGCCCCAGCGCCACGGTTTCCATCCCGCTCACATTTGAAGGGACTCCTGGAGAGAGTATTCAACATTGGGCGTCTATGCTCAAAGGCTCAGAAACGTTGGTATTCACACATACCTGCACGGCCCAAGACTTTTGGAGCCAGGCTGCGTTACAGCCGCCGCTGTTCAGGGGCATCGTGACCAGCTGCAACAACTTAACCCATCTTACAGCCACCTCGGAACGGCTCAAGGTTGGATCCTTCGGTATTCTCTGCCACTTGGATAAGGCTTGTATTCTCCTACATCCTTCCAATTGCGAGGAATGGAAAGACCCGAACCAATCCGATAGTACAACCTCCTTGAAATTCATCATATTTGAGGCTCCTAACTTCTTGGAAGCTTCTTCTCTTGCCCCTACCTCATTACCCCTCAATCATGACGGTGAAGACCTGCCTCCGGGTATGCGGCCAGCCCTCTTTCGACGGGTTTTCGGATTCGAATACAGCCGGCTTCTCCCCACAAGGCTACAGAATACCACGACCAAACACCCCTTTTTTCTAGCCTTCCCGCGATCTTCTACACCTGAGACCATGCTCTTAGCTCGCTGGCTTCGTGCCTGCAATGCGGATTGCAAAATTCATAGCAGCCTTCGCCCCGGCGAATGGTCTCATTTTGTGGGCCTGGAGGGGGGGGCTGTTATTATTGATGAGGACGCAGCCTCTTCTATCAGGATGTTTCCCGGACTTAGCAACCTCCTCAATTCAAGATCAGATAGGTTCAGGTTTTGGATTTTCTCGAAATCTTTGAGAACACCGGCATTTGTACCCCATGGGCTAGATTCATTTGCTGAGATAGGGGCTATCCGTTTTCAACCAGTCCTTGAGCTTGGAACTGCTATCTTGGTGACGCCAAGTTTTCTCGTTTCTCAGCCGCAACAAGCTTGTGTGCTTCTCAATTGGATCTGGCGAAGCAGCAAAGGCAGTATCGACCGTTACCAGCGAGCTCGACTTGTGGTGTGTGCGGGCATCGATGACTGGCTACATGAGCTAGCGATCGAGGGTGTCAAGAAGCAGCGGTCAAACAGCCCAACTAGGGACCAGAAACAAGAGGCAATACACCGCGAGGTAATTGAGGATATGTTCAAGACGTGGCAAATCATGACAAAGTTAATCAATGAACCGGAGGAGCCAGGCCAATTGATCCTTGCCCCTGAATCTATTGACGGAAATGATGAGCAGAGCCTGGTCAACTGGTTTGGATGGTGGTCCATCATGAACATGGACCAATTCCGCAGATTCGTCGTCCTTGGGTCGAGCGATGCCGGTCCAAGAAGGCTCTCTAGGCATATTAAGCGCCCCAGATTTCTACGATCAATAACTAATAACCCGGATGAGAAATACATGAAACACGACCGAGAAAAACGGCTCAAGTATCCCACGGCCCAACAAGGAACAATCGGCCAGCCTGGTCCCGATCAGCCGACTTCACTACGGCCGAGCTTGAACAACCAATCAAGAACGCTCGTGGATTTGCTCGACTCAGTTATTAACAGAGTCGGCAAATGGTGCCCTATCGAGCTCTACAAGTTCCCAGTCTGTTATTGGAATCCTGATATGGCATATCATTTTGGAGATTACCAGTCTCTGTTCACAACTTACGCCAAATGCTTCAACTGGCTTACGCCTTTTGAGAAGCTTAATTTCGCGCAGCGCAATACCATGACGGCCTTGTTCTACACAATTGAAGGGCCATGGGATCGCGAGCTATATCCGAAAGGCAGCATGCCTGCTCGGCGCCCGTGGCTTGTCATGCATCGCCCCGTGAATGTGCATAAGAGACCGTGGCACGCGTCCGAGTTGTTGATTTGGGATTCAACTCCAAACGAAAAGTTCAGCCGCGGCGAGGTGTATGTGGATGATCTCATCGAGGCACAGCGCGAAATGATTCGGTTCTATGACGAGCAGAACATACTCAAAAACCCAAACCAGCCCATAATGAAAGTCTGGATTGCGGGGTTCAACATCCCACCGAGTGAGGTGACGGCCGACCCGCTTGATTTGACACTTTCCTACTTGGACAGATTCGCCCAAGATCCCAAGTACTGGTTGCCCGCTCCAGATAATGCACTGCCGATGAGGGGCTGGAAGATGGTTAAACCTGGAAGTGCGCCTGCGTCATCATCACTTGATCCGATGGACCTTGATGAACCGGAGGACGTGGAGCAAGAGGATGGGCGGGAGACAAAGACCATCTTTCACCCGCCGCGAGGAATCAACTTTCCGGGGTCGACAAAATGCCAGAATCGGCTGTATCAGCATACAATGGAGTCTCTTCAGAGAGTGCGAGATGATACCGAGTATCACATGGAGTACACCTTCCGGCCGACGCTAGCCTGGTATCGGGAGCAATCGATAGAAGGCAGGGGTTTCGAACACATTACTGTTGTGCCTTGGCCGGTCATCTTTAGGCGTTACCACTTGCCCGACCCCGAGGCGGAGTGATGTGGATCAGATTATAGAAGAGAAACTTGTCAGGATGTGTTTGGTTTGGATGTCTGTCATTTTCACACTTGGGATAGTGTGGATGAAGGGTATATTGTACATAGTATAAAAAGTGTCCAGAACGCAAAGCTGTACAAAGAATCTCCAGGCAATGTGCAACCAAGGAGTGTGTATATCCCGTCCCGATGACCTCTATTCACCTTGTCGTAGTAGGGAAATTTCGAGTGCTTAGAAGCACGCCCTTGACGCGCCGAATGTTATCTCTCACCTTGCGGATCTCGTCTTCAGGCTCGGGCTTGCGTGTCCGGCCGTACAGGTCAAAGGTGCCGGCCGACTGGCCCGTGTACGTCAAAGAGTCGAGATCATCGCGGAGGACATCAACCAGTGTCTTGATACCATCCATACCCTCGCTCTCAGACCGGAACTCATCTTTCAGACCAGACAGCGTCTTGGTCAGCCCAGCCAGCTGGTTAGCTTGGCGCTTGGCAGTTGACTCGTCACTAATATCCTTATCCTTGGTCACCGTTGTAGCCGTGGTGCTGAGGGGGGGCGTCGTCTGAGTGCCCATGTCGCGATGGAACATCTCCGTGGGATCCTCGGCCTCGCTCTCATCGTCGCCCACGGTGGCAGCCATGCCGGTGGTCTGCTTCTTGACCGGGGGCACTTCGGAAACAGTCTTCTCGAGCTTGGAAACGAGGGCGTCGAGGTTGCGGACGGTGGTCTCGTGGAATTCGGCCCGAGCTGCCGTCTGGGCGTCGACCATGGGACCGAGGACGTACTTGCCCGTGCCGTAGACGAGGGTAGACAGGCCGACAACGCCATAGAGGGCGTTGAGAAGGCGCTCAGTTGTGACGAGGGGCGGAGGGCGGGCGGGCTTGGCAAGAAATTCGGGGTAGGTTACGATCGGGGCGCGGTCGGTGGGCGGTTGGGAGAGGGTCGGCGTCGAAGTCTGGGAGGTCTGGGAGGTCTGGGAGGTCTGGGTGGATGTGGATTGTGAGGGAGGTTGTGCGATAGCGACTTCTACAATGGCGTCGTCCTAGCGAAAGGTTAGATTATATCGCGAACGGTAGGGAGGGTAAGAGGCATACATCTGAAGCGGTAGGGGTCGGCTCGTCGCCGAGCAGCGTCTGGATGCCGGCATCGTCGATGTCCTTGGTCTTCAGGAACGCGACCTTCTTCTCCCGGGGCGCATCGCGTACAGCCTCATCGTCGAGGAACTTTCGCGCAACCTCCAGCTTGTCCTCCTCTGGCGCAGCAGCTATGGTCTCCGTCTCAGGCTCGGTCTCGATTTCGACCTCGGTCTGGGTCTCGGTATCCGTCTCCGTCGCAGTCGTCGATGACGCTACTACCGTGGATTCGTCGTCTGCGGGCTGGGCGCGTTGCCAGCTGGGCACGCTGGGCTTTCCTGGCTTCGATTCTGAGTCGCTCATGTTGACGGGCGGCCGGCGATTCGGTTTCAATCGATCCGACACTGAGGAAATCACATTAATGAGTGAATGGGGGAGAGATGGGTGCTTGGCTCGTCGAGTTGTCCGATGTCGTGGCGGCTAAGGTCCGGGATGACATGTGCCTCGGTAGAATCGGAGGCGGCGCCGGGAAACGGTTGCGAGAGGCGGATGAGGTTGGGGAATTCATGCAGCAACTGGTACGGAGAGTCCCTATGATTGGTTCGTATTACCAATTAGTGTTATCTAAAATGGGCTTTTTGTCGCATTACAGTTCATTTCAGAGAATGTGGTATTTGAACATAGATGTGAGCAGTGGGTAAACAACATCCGGGGTCTGTCCGTAAGAAACGGAAGTACCCCGGAGTTTGAGCCCGTGAGAAGCTAGAGTCTGCATAGAACGGTGGCCTGTCCCGACCGTCGGCCATCCACCGTCCCCGTTCACCGTTCCGTGAGCTGCCACCTCAGCCAACCAACCTCTGGATGGATTGATCTATCAATTGCAAGGGAGTCGACAGCATTTACGTGAGGACTCAAACGCGCCAATCCCTCCATTCCGCCATCCTCCCAGTCGCTTCTCCCCAGAGACGGTCTGCTACACTCTTCCCCCAGTGATAACCACGCCGGAAAGCACCGTCAGCAGCCTTCTCAGCCTCGTCGTGCGAAAACAAACGAGTGGTCATTTCATTTTTGGGGGTCAGCCAGCCAACCAGATCGCCAACCCAGGATTCACCATCGCCCATCGCAGCCTCCGGCATCTCACCGAGTACAGAGCTTGGAGCGGGGACGGAAACCACAGGTTGCGATTCGTCCTCTCTGTCTGTGTGAGCGCGCGCAGGCTTAACCCCTTTGCGCTGTTGCGATTTGGCAACGTGGGACTGCCGCAGCACGTAGGAGGCTAGAACCTAGGTCCAGCGCAACGCCGCAGACCATCCGCCAGCCCCGTGTTCCTCATCGACACACGCCGGATCTGACTGGCGATTGGTAAAGGGGTCTGCCGTCTTGCAGAAGATCGACCTGTTTGTGGTAGCCATAGCTGCGCGAGGCTGTGTGACGTACGACTGAGAGCCGCCCACCGTCTGACGCGCCAACAACGCCAACAACGCCGTGTGCCTTTGCCTGCCCGTGCCATTGTGACAGGTGAGTTGTGGCATTTTCTTGTCCTATCCATTTGCGTTTTGCGTTTCCATCATTTTCTCTCTGCCTCTCCGTCGCCAATCATCATTTGCCTATGCATCCTGTTCTTTCCCTTGCCACCCGCCGCCGCCATCATCTTCATCTTCATCGTCATCATCGTCACAGTCATCCGCTGCGCCCGTCCCTGCTTCAACTTGGATCTGAGTCGGCGGAGTGAGTGAGCGACTGAGCAACAGCGACTGAGTGGATCGGCTGTCGTTGATTGGGTGCGCGCGATTGACGACGAGCACGCAAACGCTGGGCCAGTAGCTCAAAGACGGGTCCCTGGTATCTCGGCGTTAGATCCTGGATATCTCTCGTATGCCTTGCATCGATAGCAGAGGACGGACGAACTCTGCCGGATCCTCCGCTTGAGGACGCATCCTTGTCGTGGCACCAAGCCGTCTGACTGCACGAATCACCTCGAGACGTATCTCTCCGTACTCTGTACCTGAGGGCTCGCCCGTGGCTTGTTTGGCTCTGCAACGTCTCACCAGCCTCGCGCCTTGCATCTCGCATCCTTGGCCTCGTGTCTTGTGGCGACGTCGGTTTGCCAATCAATGAATCACCGTCGACACTAGATCCGACACTCCACAATACCCATCTCTGCATCTGCCATCTACGCTTCACTGTTGCCCTTTGCCTGCCACTTCACTTCCTTCCTGCACCCTCTGGTGTACAGTGCAGTTGGTTGTGAGCCTTTCAACGGCCAAGCTTATTTCAACCTCTCCCCAAGCTCCTTTCCGCCATTATTCCTTCCCACTCAACCGTTTAATATCCCCGCGCCTCAGCCCCAGCCAGCCCGTTCATTCTCTCAAAACCATCTCAAAGAAACCACCATCAGCACTATCACTCTTCCCTAAAATTCTCTCAACTCCCTCTTTCCCTCCCCCCCAAACAGAAGCTGTCAGGCCCCGCCAGTGCGGAGACTTGCCATGGCTTCGCGACCGCGCCGCTCCGCCGCCGCAAAGGCCAATGAGGTCATTTCCGTTCACGCCAGATTGGCTGACTCCCCAGAAAGAGGCGAACGAAGCACCATGTCTTCCAGACGTACCTCAGGTCGCGCCTCGGGCGCTACCCGCGACACTCACCGAAGCTTGACGGTCAAGGTTTCCAACAACAACCTGCGCCAGTCCACCCGTGGCGGGCGCGCCTTTGAGGGCGGCGAGATTGTCGAGGGCAAGCGAAATCGCGGAGCTAGGAAGAGCTACGTGGTCGACTCTAGCCCCGAAGAGGACGATGAGGAAGAGGAGGAGGATGAGATCGAAGTAGAGGACGACGACGACGATGAAATGGACGAGGATGCCGAAGGCGAAGATGAAATTGACATGGATGCCGAAGGTGAAGAGGACGCCGAGGGCGATATCGAGATGGATATCGCTCCCCCACCTCCCACTATCAAGGTCTCTAAGCCTTCCAGATCCAAGCCGGCGCCCAGGGCATCAGCACTCAAGGTGGTGCCTGATGATGACGACGACGACGACGATGATGATCTGAGTGACCCAGCCGATAGCGATGTCGGTGACAACACCATGGGATTGGATGAGACTATGGTCGACGACGAAGACGCTGAGGGTGAAGAAATCGAGGTTGCCGGTGAAGAAGTCGACGAGGAGGAGGAAGAAGAGGTCGACAGCGACGACGAGGGCAGCCAGGACGACGAGGTCGATATGACCAAGTTGACCAAGCGTCAGCGAGCACGCTTTGAGGAGGAGCCCCAGCAGTACATGAAGCTGTCCGATGGTATGTTAATTCACAATCCAGTACTTAACCAGACACTGACACATTATTACAGAGGTCCAAGCGAAGAAGGTATTCACAGCTGAGGAGTTGTCTATGCGGCGACAAGAAATGGCACGCCGACGCCGCAACCTGAGCGAAAAGCGAACAGAAGAAGTCAAGGTACGGATGCCCACACAAACATCAACCTCGTCGAGAATGCGGACTATAGATGACTAACATACCGTTACAGATGGAAACCATCAACAAGCTCCTCAAGAAGCAGGCCCCCAAAATCAACCGCAAGGCTACAGCAGCTTCTTCTGGCGAAACCGTCGACGGCTATCCGAAGCCCGATACTGTTTTCGTGCGCTGGATCAGCAACAAAAATGGCGTCCAGGTGGCTGCGCCCGTTGAGATTGTGGAAAGTCCCGTGGGATCCATCTTCGGCGGTCGTGGGCGACCGCCGGCCAAGATGGTGGAAGAAGTTGCTTGAGAGTGGCCGTGGGTATAATTGGGTGTTGATATGCCTAACCGGATAGGCTAACATTGCCAAATCGACAGGCCTTGTGGCGCTTTCATAGAGCAACAGGATTCATGAGCCGCTTGGAGAGGGTAGGATGGGAGTCGGAATGTATTCTTAGTGTTTTTATCTCAATCTCGTATGGCATGCTTTGGTACCGGGTAGACAAACATATCGGCTATGGAAAATCCCAAAAGATCAAATGAATTTCATTCTTACTACAATGGATCTTGATAAAAATAGTCACCTAAATATCACAATTACTGCTAGTCACAGGCGAATTTTATGCTTTGCTCCGCATCTTGGGGGCGTGGACAACGTTGGCGGTTATTTGGGCTGTAGCCGAGGTCACTACAACGCGACATGGTGCGAAAGCAGCGCAACGACTCAATAGCCAAGAGTAGTGACAGAACAACGGCGCTGTTAACCAATCCCATTAAGACCGTTAAACCCGTGGGTACCTAAATCGCGAGGTCCATTTTGCAGCACCTGTGGGTGGTTGTTTGCAGAATCGGTGCAGTTGTGGTTGGCGGGGTGGAGTAGTGAGGCGCTGCACTGTGAGCGGGTAGGCCAGACTGCCAGTTAACCTACGATTCCGCGCAAAAGAGAGAGAGATATCAGAGACAATAGGTTTCTTAATTCAGATAGTTGATACTATTGCGCTGTGACTCAATGCTGCTTATTTGCCTATAAGTGTTGTGCTTCAACCGCCGTTTCCTAACCTTCCCTCAACACCATCATCTCACGATGCTGCTTCTCGCAAACGGGCAAAAGGCCCCCCAGGGGGTTCTATTCCGTTGAAGCTGGCAAACGGCCTCACTGGGGCCAACTCAACTCGGCCAAGATGAGGACGTTTGGGATTGGGCCCCCCGGGCGCAAAGTGGGCGGCGCCATGCACCTCGATCTCACTTCCACTTCACTTCTCACCTCGACCTCACCTTTCCCAGCCCCGCCGGCCGAACGCGGCGGCAGGACTTTTTGCGCTTCATGTCCGTTCTCACTTTGGCCCTTTCGCTTTCGCCTCTTTTCTCCTCCACACTCGTCACAATTCTTGTCTCTCGACGTTTTCATTCCAATTCCAAGAACACGTCTTGGGTCCATACCACATCCCTTCATACCCACTTACACACTCCTCGTGAGATATTGCAACATAGTTGTTCTCAAGGATCACAGCTTCCGTTGGGTCCTTGACGCATCTTTGAGGCGGGCCTCTTCGGGCACAGAAACACCACCTTTTTGTCTTTCCAGACCTCATTTCCCCCAAATCCGCTCTGTTCCAAGGACATATTCATCTTCTCGATACCCCATTGCCTCTCTCATTCCCTTATACTATACCCACACCCAAGTCTACTTCACTTCCGAGCCACGCATCTTGTCGTTCCAACCATAACCACTTCCCTTTCACCCCCGTCCACCTCACAATGGACAATATCAGGTTCGGCTTCGCGGAAGGCGAAGACTACGACGATATGAGCTCTGGTCAGGGCAATGCCTATGCCTCTGGCGTCAACATGAGCTTTCAGCTTAACAATGACGACAACATCGGCAACAGCTTCGGCGCTGAAATGCAAGGATTGCAGGACCAGCAGTGGCTTGAGGTAAGTGAACTGTGCAATTCCCTGACTTGCCGGCATTGCCGCCAAGTGAAACTGAACAGAACTGACCGCTTCCCGCAGAATGAGTCCCGCCAGCAGCAGTATGGTGGCATTGGCTTCCAGATTCAGGATCCTGAGGTGTCCCCCTACCACACCGAGGAGCAGAAGCAGGCCACTCTTGCTCCCACCAACATGCAGCAGCAGACAGTGTCTCCTCAGCCTTTTGACAATGATAATATGAATGATCCCGCCAACTTCTTTGGCATCCAGGCCCCCGTCGCCCAGCAGAACCCACTGCTGGCTGTCGAGCAGTTCAACAATGGATTTCAGCAGAGCCCCTCTTTCAACTTCAGCGACTACCTCAACAGCGAGCAGCAGGAGGCGGCTTCTATTGCTGTGAGTATCTCCTAACGTTCCCAAGATCTAGCATGAAACTGACAATTGCACAGGTCAATTCTGACCACCCTTCCAACGGTCAGATCTTTGACAACCAGCAGCAGATTTCTCCTCTCATGGTGTGTATCCGCAAATTGACATGCTTCAAACCCTGACAAGAGACTGACAATTCTACAGGACGCTCCCGCCCAGCCTTTCTCTGACAACTTCTTTGCCGAACAGCACCAGCAGATTCTTCGCCTTCAGGTAAGGGCCTCTTAATTCTCGGTTCAAAAATCTGACGAGAAACTGACAATTTCCAAGAACACATTTGCCCAGGAGCTCAACGAGCAGCCTCAGCAGCAGCAGATTGCCAATGTGCCCATGCAGATGTCCACTGCCATCCAAGCTGCTCCTCTTGTTCAGGCCTCAGTTTCGGTTCAGAACCAGCTTGAGCAGTTCCAGGCTCCTCTTCAAGCCCAGCAGGCTCCACAACAGGTGAATACTGTTACCGCTGCTTCTTCAGTTCAGGCTCCTCGCCAGGCCCAGCAGCAGCAAATGAACACTACTTCCACTGTTCCCACTCCTGCTCAGCTTCATGGAATGCCTCAGCAGGCTCAGGCTCGCCGTCAGTTTCAGCAGGAGGTGAACAGTGCTCCCGCTGCTTCTACCCATGCTCAGCCTAGTCGTCAGGTTCATCAGGCCCAGCAGCAGGTGAACTACGCTCCTACTGCTTCTACTCCTGTTCAGCCTCATGTTCAGATCCAGCATGCCCAGCTCCAGCAGGCTCAGTCTCGCCGCCAGGTCCAGCATGTCCAGCAGCAGGCGAACATCGCATCCACTGCTTCTAATGTTCAGCCTCATGTTCAGACCCAGCATGCTCAGCAGCAGGTGAACATGAATTCCGCTGTTGCTACTCCTGCTCAGCCTCGTCGCCAACTTCAGCAAACTCAGCAGCAGGTGAACATGAATTCTGCTGTTGCTACTCCTGTTCAGCCTCGTCGCCAGCTTCAGCAGGCTCAACAGCAGGCAAATGCCACCATCACTCCCTCTCTCAATGTTCAGCCTACTCGTCAGATGGAGCAGCCTCAGCAGGCCCAGCAGAATGTCAACCCTACTTCTACTTCTGCCACTCCTGCCCAGATCACTGCTTCTGCTCCCATTGGAAACCAGCAGGTGCCTCGAAACCATACAGCCGAGATGAGTGTTCACCGTCTTGGCCGTGGCCATCAGATGCAGCAGTTTCCTGCTCTGCAGCAGTATCAGGCTATGCATCAGCACCAGAATCAGCAACAGTACCACTCCTCTACCAATCTGAACATGGGAGTGAGCATGCACACGCCTACTAACGGCTACACCCACATCCAACATCCCCCCAATGGCTTCATGCGTACCCCTCAGATTCTTCCCGATCCTACTCCTGCCCAGGCAGCTCCTACTCCTACCCAGGCAGCTCCTACCCAGACCCTGGCCGCTCAGGCACCCAAGACAACTCGTCGTCGTGGCAAGAAATCTAATGCAGCTGAAACCTCCGGCACGCCTGGTGTCATGACTACTGCTGCTGGCCTCGAGTTTCAAGCTGACCCCCACCAGGTCATGGCTGGAGCAACGCTTCGCCAGTATGTCAGCGGTTGGCAGTATGACAACTTCGAAGGTGGTAAGCGATTCTTCTTCCAGTTGCCTTGGTGCTCACTTCGAAAGCTAACTCTTCCGCAGATTCTACCAACGGTGGCACCACGCAGAGTACCCAGGGCCTTCCTCCACTGGCTGTCCACTACCACCAGAATGGGAATAGTACCGGCCCTGCTCTGCCTCAGCATTCACAGGCTGTCCAGACAGCGCATATTGCTCCCATTCCACGAGTTGCTCCCCAGGCTGCCACTGCCCAAGCTGCTCCCCAGGTTGCCCCTCGGCGCCAGACCCAGCAGACTCAGCAGACTCAGCAGACTCAGCAGGCTGCCACTGTTCATGGTCTTCAGCAGACTCCAGTTCTTCAGCAGCAACCAACTTGCCCTCGTCAACCTGTCTCTGGTCCTCAGCGTGTTCAGCAAGCT
>JAANBB010000343.1:0-44569 GCA_014621425.1 Cylindrodendrum hubeiense
CAGGCACCAGCCAGGCAGACCTGCCCGGTGGTGGTGCCCGTGTTGCACTGCGCGCTTGACAGACAAGCGACACAGTGGCCAGCCGTGCACACCTGTCCGCTGGTGCACTGTGAATTGGCTGTGCAGCCCGCCGAGCAGGTGCCGCTGTTGCAGACCTGCCCAGCGGTGGTGCACTGGGCGTCGAGGATACAGGCACTGCAGCTGCCCAAGGTGCAGACTTGACCGGCATTGCACTGCGAGCTGGCGGTACACGCCACGCAGAATCCCGCCTGGCAGACTTGACCAGTGGCACAGCCCGAGTTGGCGGTACATGCGGCGATGCAGGAACCGCTGCTGCAGACCTGCGATGACGTGCATTGCGAGGACGACGTGCACGCGGCGCACGCGCCCGAGGTACAGACCTGTCCGGTGTTGCACTGTGTCGTGTCGGTACACGCTGAACAGGCACCCGAAGTGCACACCTGGCCGGCGCTGCAGCCCAGGTTGCTGGTGCAGCTCGCAACACAGGTTCCGAGGCGGCAGACCTTGCCCGAGCCGCACTGCGTATCGGTGCTGCACGATGAGCAGACGCCGCTGAGACAGACTTGGCCGGTGCGGCACTGCGACGTGTTGGTGCATCCGGTGCAGAGGCCGGACGTGCCGGTGCCGTGTGGGGTACAGACACGGCCGCCGCCGCAAGCGATTCCGGCGCCCAGCGTCGTGTCGCACGACGTGGCACATAGGCCGGTGCCGGTATCACAGCCCTGCCCGGCAAGGCACTGTGAGTCGAGCGTGCACAGGCCGCAAGCTCCGGTTGAGAGGTTGCACACGGTGCCTGCGTTGCACTGGGCGTTGGTGGTACACGTATCGCAGATTCCAGTGGCCCGGCACACCTTGTCGGCCGGGCATCCCGCGTTGGATGTGCAGGGCGCGATGCAGCTTCCGCTGCTGCAGACCTGTCCAAGCGTGCATTGAGTGCTGGCCGTGCAGGCGGTGCAGGTGCCGCTGACGCACGCGAGGCTGTTGGAGCACTGGGAGCTGAGCGTGCAAGCGCCGCATTTCCCGGTGAAGGTGTTGCAGACCTCGTTTGCGCCGCAGTCCGTGTTGACGGTGCACACATTGCGACACGCGCCATTGGAGCAGTATTGCCCGATGCCCGCGAGAGTGCCGCATTGGACATCGGCAGCACACGCGCCGCAAGATCCGAGATTGCAGACCTGGCCGGTGCCGCAGTCGGGATTTGCCGTGCACGTGGTGCAGTGGCCCGACTTACACGCCTGGCCGGTGCTGCACTGGGAATTCGCTGTGCAGCCCGCCGAGCAGAGGCCGCTGTTGCAGACCTGCCCAGCCGTGGTGCACTGCGAGTCGAGGAGACAGGAGCCGCAGGCTCCAAGCAAACATACCTGTCCGGTGGTGCAATCCGACGTTGCTGTACAGGCCGTGCAGAGGCCGGACTTGCAGACCGATCCCAGGGTACAAGACGTGGATGTGCAAGCGGCGATGCATACACCAGCGCTACACACTTGTCCACTGCCGCACTGAGTGCTGGCCGTACAGCTGCCACAGGATCCCGATACACAGGCTTGGCCAGTGCCGCATTGCGAATTGGTCGTGCAGGCGATGCAATGGCCCGACTGGCAGATTTGGCCGCTGCTGCACGTCAGGCTGGAAACACAGCCGGCAGTACAGACGCCGCCGCTGCAGATTTGACCAGCAGTCGTACACTGAGAGTCAGACGTGCAAGAGCCACAGGCCCCTGAGGTGCACACTTGGCCAACGCCACATTGTGATGCAGCGGTACAGGGGACACATAGTCCGGCTTGGCACGTTTGCCCGCTCGGACATGCAGAGTTGGTAAGACAGGCGGGGTGGCAGACGCCGGCGTCGCAAACGTTGCCGAGCCCGCACTGGAGGCTTGTCGTACAGGTGCCGCAAGCCCCCGAGTTGCAGACCTTGCCAGTGCCGCAGTCCGAGTTGAGCAAGCAGGCCGAGCATCTTCCCAGCGTGCATACTTGACCGCCGGTGCACTGGCTGCTTGCGGTGCAAGCAGGTTGGCATGCCCCCGAGATACAGACCTCGGTGGAGGCGCATTGGGCGTCGAGAAGACAAGTGGTACAGAGACCAGCCAGGCATGCTTGGCCCGAGTTGCACTGCGAGTTGGTTGTGCAGCCGGCGCAGAGTCCGAGGATACACGCCTGGCCTGCAAGGCAGCCCGCGTTGTTGAGGCAGCCCGGGTTACAGAGCCCGAGCGTACAGACGTTGCCGAGGCCACAGTCCGAGTTTTGGACGCACGTAGTACATTGGCCGGCCCTACAAGCCTGGCCCAGGGTACACTGGGAGGTAGCTGTGCAGTCGCCACAGACGCCGTTGGTGCAGACATCGCCAATGGAGCACTGGGAGCTGATGGTGCACGGAGCGCATATTCCAGCGGTGCAGACGTCGTCGCCGCTGCACTGGGATGTGGCCGTACAAGGGCGGCAGAGGCCGCTTTGACAGCTGAGTCCGAGGGTGCAGTCGCTGTTGCTACTGCAGGACGGGGTGATGGTGGGGGCGCAAAGTCCGCTCTGGCACGACATGCCGGTGCCGCACTGAGTATCAGTTTGGCACCCAGTGCAGATTCCATTCGGGCAGATTTGGCCCGTCGAGCACTGACTAGAGGTGACACAAAGCGGGAGTAGGTTGGGGAGACAGCTGCCAAGCTGGCACACCTCCGCTGCGGCACACTGAGCGGTCGTTGTGCAGCTTTGGAGAATCTTGTTTTGGCAGATCCTCAGCTGACACGTCTGACTTGACGTACAGTCCGTGTCCGAAGAACAGCCAGGAACACATACACCAAACTGACAGGCCTCGGTATCGGCGCAGCCGGCATTGGAGCGGCAACCGGGGATACAGGTGCCGAACTGGCAGATATTGCCAGTACTGCATGTCGAGTCGGTCGTACACTGAAGTGGGTTTGGAACACAGGTTCCGGCAGTACATATCTCAGCGCTGTCACAATCAGCGCTGGTAGCGCAAGTGCCGGGGCCGTTGTAGATACAAGTGCCGCCATTGCAAACGCAGAGACCGAAGAGACAGATGTTGGTACCAAGGACCTTGCCAGTACATTCTATATTGCTGCCACACGCCGTCGAGGGGACGACGCAGGTACCGCTCTGGCAGATCTCGCCGCCGGCCTGGTCGCAGTCGACAGATGATGTGCACGTAGGCGTCGACCCGGTGCCCAGGGTGCAGACACCGTTGAGACAGAGACAAACGCCGGGGAGAGCACAAACGTTGAGGCCAGTGTAACAGTCAGTCGTGCCTGCGCACGATAGGGTGGCGACACAGGCGCCGCTCTGGCACGTCGAGCCGGTGATACAATCCGAGTTCGCCGAACAGCCGGGGATGCTTGGGTCGAGAGCGCATTTTCCGTCAGTGCAAGTGCAGAGACCAAGCGTGCAGAGGCCAACACCCAGAAGGCAGTCAGAGGCGCTGCTGCACGAAACAAGTCCAATATCGGCAGTGCAAAGGCCGACAGTGCAGACACTGCCCTCGCTGCAGTCGTCGTTATTCTCACAGGTGAGTGATCTAGGAGTACAGGCTCCGAGAGCGCAGAACTCCTCCGCGTTGCAGTTTGCGTCGGTCGTGCATTGGTTGATGATGGTGGCACGGCAGAAGCCAAGGGTGCAGGTTTCACCACTGGTACAGTCGTCGTCGTCGGTACAGGTTAAGAGTTGCGAGACGCAGAGACCAACCAGACAGATTTCGCTATTGCTGCTGTCGCAATCGCTGGTGCTGCTGCATTGGAGCAGAGCGGAGGGGAGGCAAAGTCCTAGCTGGCATTCTTCACTTGAGCTGCAGTCGGAGGCGCTCTGGCACCCAGAAAGGTTGCTGGGGAGGCAGACGCCAGAGGTACAGGTTTCATCGTTCGCACAGTTGTCGGTGGTCGTGCAACCGGCGAGGACTGTAGGGATGCAGAGATTGCTCGTACATGTGAAGCCCTCGTCGCAAGGGGCGGTGGCAGAACAGCCCGAGAATGACTGCGGAAGGCAGAGGCCAGCACGGCATACATTTTCGGTGCCGCAGTCGGTATCGGCGGCGCAGAGGAGCGAAACTGGCACGCAGAGGCCGGATTCACAGGTGAAACCGTCTGGGCAGTTGAGGTTAATAGCACAACCGGTAAGGACGCCAGGAATACAAGTGCCCAGCCTGCACACCAAGCCTTCTGCACAAGAATCGCCGGTTCCGCAGGCAGGGAGGACCGAGGAAATGCAAATGCCAGATGTGCAAGTAGCACGTTCTCCACAATCCTCCGTTGTCGAACAAGTAGACACAATGCTGGGGAAACAGACGCCCGAGGTACAAGTCTCCCTGACGGCGCAGTCGGTATCGGATTGACAGTTGGGAAGAAGCTGGGGGACGCAAATACCACCAGTGCAGGACTGTGATGCTCCACAGTCGTTATCGGAGCTGCAGCTCAAGATGGTTCGCGGGATACAGTAACCCAGTCGGCAAACCTCAGTTACAGCACAGGTAGAATCATCTGTACAGCTCGTGAGGAGCGTCGGAAGACAGACCTCAGCAACACATGTCTGGCCCTCAGTGCACTCGGTGTTGCTCTGGCACCCATTGAGAAGAGTGGGAAGACAGAGGCCGCCAGTGCAGGTTTGGTCAGTATCACAGTCGGAGGTTTGTGTGCAGCCTGGGAAGACGGTTGCAAGACAAATGCTTGCTGTGCAAGTCTGTCCAGTCGTACAATCTTCCGATGTCGAGCATGTAACGGTATTGCGAGGAATACAGACACCGAGTCGGCAGACGTCGGAGCTAGAGCAGTCGCCATCAACTGTGCAGGTAGGAAGCACAGTGGGGAGGCAAACTCCAGCAGTGCAAGATTGACCTGTGCCGCAAGTCTCACTAGTAGTGCAACCGCTGATCGTCTCCGGGAGGCATATGCCAGCCGTGCAGACGAGGCCATCGCCACAAGGGCTATCGGCGGAGCAGTCAGGGAACACCGTGGGGAGGCAGACTCCAAAGGTGCAAGTCTGAGTGGAGGTACATTGCTCGTCGGTAGTACAGACAGCGAGATCGTCAGGAATGCAGACACCAAGTCGACAAACCTCACCACTATCGCATTCGGTGCCAGTGCTGCAATCGGTCAGTGTCGAGGGCAGACAAACACCAGCAATACAAGTCTGGCCATCTGTGCAACCAGTGTTGTCGCCGATGCAGAGAGTGAGGGCGTCTGGTACGCAGACGCCGGAGACGCAGGAGTCGGCCGATACGCAGTCCTGATCCGTAGCGCAGGTTGGGAAGACTGGTGGCACGCAGAGTCCAGCTGTGCACACTTGGCCTTCACTGCAGGCTTCATCAGTAGCACATAGATCGAGCACGTCAGGCAGGCAGACTCCAATTCTGCAGACCTGACCTGTGGCGCACTGAGTGTCGGTGGTACATGTAGGTAGGGTGGCGGGAACGCATACACCAGCTGTGCATGTTGATCCGTCGGCGCAGGGAGCCACATCGCTACATGTAGGCAGGAGAACAGGAAGACAAACGCCTCCGGTGCAGACATTGCTTGAAGAGCAATCCGTATCAGTCTGGCAGGTTGGGAAGACCTCCGGAACGCAGAGGCCGACAGAGCAAGTCTGACCGTCGCCACATTGAGCAGTGGTTTCGCAACTGGTGACAATAACTGGTAGACAAACGCCGATTCTGCAGACAAGATTGGAGCCACAGTCGGAATCGGCCGCACAAACCGGCAAGTCTGCAGGCACACAAACCCCAGAGGCGCAACTCTGGCCTTCAGCACAATTGCCGCCAGCGTCGCAGGCAGGCAGGATGGTCGGGATACAGATTCCAGCAGTGCAGGTGTACCCGCTGGTGCAATCCGCATTGGCGGCACAAGGTGGGAAAATCTCCGCGACACAAATACCGCCAGCACAAGTCTGACCCGTCGCACATTGTTCTTCACTTGTAACGCATGGAACGACAGTTGAGGGGAGACAGACTCCAACTCGACAAACCTGGTCGGTGCCACAGTTGGAATCGCTTGTACAAGCAGGGAGGAAGGCAGGTAAGCAAACTCCAGCGGTGCAAGCTTCATCTTCTCCGCAGTCCGAGTCCACTGTACAGCTGCCAAGAACATCGGGAAGACAGAGTCCACCGGTGCAGGAAAAGCCGCTGCCACAGTCGTTGGTGGATGTACAAGCAGGGTAGAGCTCTGGGATGCAGAGACCGGCAGCACAGGTCTGCCCGGCATCACACTGTTGGTCGGTTTCACACAAGGTGAGCGTATCAGGGATGCAAAGGTTGAGTCGGCAGACCTGGCTAGCACCACAATCGGTATCAGCCTCGCAAGTCGGGAGGACATCGGGGAGGCAGACACCAGAGGTGCAAGTTTGACCATCGCCACAGTTCTCGCCATTTGCGCAGGATGCCAAAGTGGAGGGGAGGCAAATACCACCATTGCAGGAATTGTTGCTTCCACAGTCACTGTCGACTGTGCAAGTTGGGAAGACCTCAGGGAGACAAATGCCGGAAGTGCAAGTCTGAGTGTCGGTGCAGCCAGTGTCGTCCTCGCATTGGGTGAGAGTCTCTGGGAGACAGAGGTTGAGTCGACAGACCTGGCCGGTGGCGCAGTCTGTATCAGTTCCACAGGTGGGAAGGATGTCTGGGACACAGATGCCGGACACACAACTCTCGTCAGAGGAACACTCGCCCTCGTTGACGCAAGCCGGGAAAATGGAGACAATACAGAACCCGCCAGTACAGGCTTGGCCACTGACGCAGTCGCTATCGACTGTGCACCTAGGGAATGCCTCGGGGAGACAGACACCGGCTGTGCAGGTTTGATCTTCATCGCAGTCAGAATCCGCCGTACAAATGTTGATCGCGTCGGGGATGCAGAGGCCAAGTCGACAGACTTGATTGAGGCCACATTCGGTGTCAGCGGAACAATCAGGAAGATCGACTGGGAGGCAGACTCCTGATACACAAGTTTGGCCATCGGTGCAAGTTGCTCCATCGGCGCAGGTTGGCAGGACATCTGGTAGACAGACGCTATTGTAGCAAGCGTTTCCGGTTCCGCAGTCGCTGTCTTCTGTGCAAGGTGGGAAGACCTCTGGGATACATAATCCAGCTGTGCATGTCTGGCTGTCACCGCAATCGGTGTTGTCGGTACAGGCAGTGATGACCTCAGGGATGCAGATATCCAGTCGGCAGAGTTGGTTGGCACTGCAGTCGCTGTCGGTTGTGCAAGTGGGTAAAACGGAAGGTAAGCATACACCTAAGGTGCAAGTTTGGTCATCGGTACAGGAGGTGTCATCCGTGCAAGCAGGCAGAGTACTGGGCAGGCAGGACCCGCCAGTGCAAGTGTTGCCGCTGTCGCAATCGGTAGTAGCTTCACAAGCAGGGTATATCGACTGGAGGCAGAGACCAGCGGTGCAAGTAAGGCCTTCTGTACAGTCGGAGTTGACGGTACAAGTGGCGAGAGTCTCAGGGATGCAATAACCGAGCCTGCAGACCTTTCCAGTTCCGCATCCAGAGTCGCTCGTACAGGTAGCGAGCACATCAGGAAGGCAGAGTCCGGAAACACAACTCTGTCCTGCGGTGCAAGGAGCAGAGTCATCGCAGATAGGGAAGACTGTGGGAAGACAGACACCAGCAGTGCAAGTTTCGCCAGTCGCACAATTGCCAGAAGACGCGCAAGGCGGGAATACCTGGGGAAGGCATATTCCGCCCAGACAAGCCTGGCCAGTTGAACAATCGGTATCAGCTGCGCACGTGGCGAGAGCCTTGGGAACACAAAGTCCGAGTCTGCAGACCGAGGTGGTTTCGCAGTCGGAATCAAGGGCGCAAGTTGGCAAGATAGATGGGAGGCAGAGTCCGCTGGTGCAGGTCTGGCCGTCGCTACAGGGAGTGTCGGTACCACATGACTGGAGAGTAGATGGCAGGCAGGTGTTTGCGGTACAGGACTGATCCTGACCGCAGTCAGAATCTTCAGTACAGGTAGGGAAGATGGGTGTAATGCAGAGGCCGGCAACGCATGTAAGATCGCCGGAACATGGCTCGGTATCGGAGCACGAGGTCAAAGTCCGGGGAAGGCAAACTCCAAGTCTGCAAACCTCACCGAATGCGCACTCGGAGTCAACAGCACAAGTTGATAGCCCGTCAGGTAGACAGAGTCCATCGGTGCACGTCTGGCCGGCAATAGTGCAAGAGGCGTCAGTAGTGCAGGTGGGGAACACAGTTGGGAAACAAGAGCCGCCAGTGCAAGCTTCGCCGTTGTTGCAGTCGCTGTTGGCTTCGCAAGTCGGGAAGACTTCCGGGAGACAGAGGCCAGCAATGCAGCTTTCGGGTGAGGTGCAGTCGTCGTTGGTTGTGCAAATTGCGAGGTCGGCGGGCAGGCAGTTGCCGAGTCTGCAGACCTGATCGCCGGTGCACTGAGCATCGGTGGTGCAGGTAGGAAGGATCGCGGGAAGACAGACACCAGATGTACAGACTTGGTTAGCACTGCAGTCGTCGTCGATTTCGCAAGTGGGGAGGACACTGGGAAGACAGACACCTGCTGTGCAGGTGGATCCAGTGTCGCAGTTGTCGTTGGTTTGGCAAGGGGGGAACAGGGCCGGGAGGCAGAGACCACCGGTGCAGCTTTCACCGCTCGAACAACCAGAGTCATCGGCGCAGATGTTGAGGGCGGAAGGAATGCAAAGTCCGAGTCTGCAAACCTGCTCGCCGCTGCAGTCGGCCTCAGTTGAACATGTAGGCAGGACGTCAGGAAGGCAAACGCCGCTGGTGCATGTCTGGGTGGCCGTACACTGGGTGTCGTCCGAGCATGTCTCCAGGCCAAGTGGCAAGCAAAGGTTTGCAGTACAAGACTGTCCCGAAGAACAATCCGCGGATGTTTGGCAAGCCGGGAAGAGTTCGGGGACACAGAAACCAGCGGTACAAACGTTGCCGTCAGCACATCCAGTGTCCGCTGTGCAGCCGATGATGTCTCGGGGCAGACAAACTCCCAATCGGCATAGTAGGTCAACAGCACAATCAGAATCTGCCGAGCAAGATGCGAGGCTGCTGGGAAGACAGACGCCGGAGGTGCAGGTCGCATCTCCAGTGCAAGAGCCATCAGTGTTGCAGGATGCAATCGTGGACGGAAGGCAGTTTTGCTCGATACATGACTGGCCGTTGGCACAATCTGCAGTGATCTCGCAGGGAGGGAAAATTGTGGGGAGGCAGATACCCGCCGTGCAAGTCTCAGAGGAGCCACATGGCGTTTCCGCATCGCAGGTGGTGAGAGTTCGAGGAAGACAGGCTCCGAGCCTGCAAACTTCAGTAGTAGTACAGTCGGCATCTACCGTGCAAGTCTCCACAACGGTCGGAAGACAGACACCTGCAGTACAAGTTTGTCCAGTGCTGCAAGTGTTAGATGTATCACCTCCGCAAATGTTGAGTGTGTCGGGAAGGCAGAAGCCAGCTGTGCAGGCCTGTCCAGAAGAGCAATCCGTGGTAGAAGTACACGCCTGGAAGACGTCTGGGACGCAAAGTCCAGCTGTACAAGTCTGGCCCTCGGCGCAAGTTCCATCAGTAGGACAAGCAAGCAGATCACGAGGGAGGCATACGCCAATTCGGCAGACCTCAGTTGTAGTACAATCCGCGTCAGCTGAACAGGTGGGGATGAAGTCTGGGAGGCAGACCCCGGTGTTGCAGGTTTCAGCAGCGCCGCAATCACTATCAGCAGTACACTGTGTGATGATGGGAGGCAAACAGGTTCCTGCAACGCAGATATCGCCAGAGGTCGTGCAGTCGGCAGCAGTCTCACAGCCTGGGAAGACGGTTGGAAGGCAGATTCCAGCCGTGCAAGTCTTGTCGTCGGGACATGATTCATCGCCGGATGTACATGTTGTAACGACTTCGGGGAAACAGACACCGAGCCTACAGACCTCGCTATCACCGCAGTCGATATCTTCCGCGCAGGTAGGGAGAACTTCAGGAAGACAGACGCCTGCAGTGCAGGTTTGTCCAGTTGTGCAAGTGCCATCTCCAGCTGTGCAGGGAGTCAATGTGCTTGGGAGGCACACGTTGGCAGTGCAAGTCTCGCCGTCAGTGCAATCATCAGATGTTTGACAGGTAGGAATGATTTGCGGCAAGCAAAGGCCGGCAGTACACGTTTGGCTAGTGCCACAATCGCTGTCGGTGGTGCATAGAATGAGAGACTTGGGGATACAGACACCAAGACGACAGACGTCGTCAGCGGAGCAATCAGTGTCGGCAGTGCAAGGGTCCAAGCCTTCGGGAAGACACACGTTGTTGGTGCAAGTCTGGCCAGTGCTGCAACCATTGTTGTCGGTGCAGCCAAGGAGGCCAGAAGGAAGACAGAGACCGCCCGTGCAAGAGTTACCGGTGCCGCAGTCGGCGTCGACAGTACAAGGGGAGAATATTTCAGCAATGCAGAGGCCGGCCGTGCAAGTCTGTGTGGAAGAACATTCGGTTTCATCTGTGCAGGGTGCAAGGTCCTTGGGGAGACACACACCAAGTCTGCAAGCCTCATCTGATCGACAGTCGGAGTCGATACTGCATGTAGGCAAGACATCTGGAAGACAAACACCCAAGGTGCAAACCTGTCCAGAGGCGCATGGGTTTTCAGTATCGCAAGTGGGAATAATAGTCGGTAGGCAAACTCCAGCAGTGCAAGTGGACTCAGAATCGCAGTTGGCATCAGTCTGACAGGGAGGGAAGACCTCGGGGAGACAGACACCAGCAGTGCAAACCTGATCAACAGGACATTCCTCATTGACCTGGCAGAGAGCGAGGTCTTGGGGAAGGCAAACTCCAAGCCGGCAGAGTTGATCCGTGGCACAGTCGGTGTCGACGGTGCAGATAGGTAGATTGTCGGGAAGACAAACTCCTGATGTGCAGGTCTGGCTATCGGGACATTGACCGTCCTCAGGGCAGGCAGCGAGACCTGAAGGAAGGCAGATACCTCCTGTACAGGCCTGGTCGCTAGTACACTCAGAGTCTTGGGTGCAGGTGGGGAAGATCTTGGGAATGCAAATACCAGCAGTGCAGCTCTCGTTGTCAGTGCAGTCACTGTTGGCAGTGCAGACCTTAAGGTCTACTGGGAGGCAGACTCCAAGGCGGCATACACCATTGCTCTGGCAGTCGCTGTCTGCTGTGCAAGTAGGCAGTTCGGGAAGACAGACTCCCAAGGTGCATGTAAGATCGTTGGTGCAGGGCACCTGCTCCGAGCAGCCGGCGAGACCTGAGGGAAGGCAAAGGCCACCGGTACAGGCATTACCAGTACCGCAATCCCCATCGACAACGCAAGTAGGGAAAACAGTTGGGAGACACATTCCGCCAGTGCAGGACTCGCCAGTGGCACATGATGTGTCATCCGTGCACAAGGAAAGAGCTTGCGGAAGACAGACGCCGAGTCGGCACACAGTATCAGTCGCACAGTCGGTATCGGTGGAGCAAGTCGGTAGCACACGTGGTAGACAGACTCCTGCACTACAGGTTTGGTCCGCTGTACACTCCGAGTTATCAGTGCAAGTTTCCAATCCAGCGGGAAGGCAAGTGCCGGCGGTACAGGTGTTTCCTGAAGAGCAGTCGGCGGAGGTTGTGCAGGTGGGGAACAAAGGCGGAATGCAAAGTGCAACAATACACACGTTTCCGCCATTGCAGTCGCCGTCGGTTGAACAGGTATCGAGGTTGCCGGGAAGACAAACTCCAAGTCTGCAAAGAAGACCAACGCCGCAGTTGGCATCGCCGCTGCATTCAGGCAGACCCGAAGGTAAGCAAACTCCCGATGTACACGTTTTTCCAGTACCACAGTCCGTAGTAGGCGTGCATGATTGCAAAGTATCTGGCAAACAGACGCCATTGAGACAAGCCTGAGAAGCGTCGCAGTCCGTATCGGCGGAACAGAGGGGAAGCAGGGATGCGAGACAGATACCAGCAGTGCAGGTCTGATCAGTAGTACATTCTGTGCTGTCGGCACAGGTGTTGAGTAGGGAAGGTAGACACACTCCCAGTCTGCAAACATTGTCGCCGCTGCAATCCGTATCGGAGGAGCAGGTAGGCAAGACAGAGGGGAGGCATACTCCGCTGGTACAGGTCTGGCCAGTATCGCATCCAGAATCAGCTGTGCAGTCCTGAATGCCCGAGGGAAGACATGTAGCAGCGGTGCATGATTGACCGGTAGCACAGTCGTCGCTAGACTGGCAAGGGGGGAAGAGGGAAGCAATGCAGATGCCAGCAGTACAGGACTGATCAGCAGCACAGTCGGTGCTGTCCGTGCAAACGATCATATTCCTGGGCATGCAGACGCCAAGTCTGCAAACTTCTTCGGAAGTGCAGCCAGTGTCACTAGAACAGATAGGCAAAATTGTTGGCAGACACACTCCGAGGGTACAAGTCTGAGCGGAAGTACACTGATCATCGGTTTGACAGGTGTCCAGGCCTTCAGGGAGGCAAACACCAGCAGTGCAAGTTTCGCCTTCGGTACATGCCGTATCATCTTGGCATGTGGGGAATACCTCGGGCAGACAGATGCCGGCCGTGCAGACTTGACCATCGCTACAGTCGGTTCCATCGGTGCCGCTACAGAGCGCAAGGTCGATGGGGAGGCAAACTCCAAGCCTACAGACCTCATCCGAAGAACAGGTAGTGTCATCCGTGCAGGTGGGGAGGATAGTTGGGAGGCAGACATTGCCAATGCAGGACTGGCCGTCGCCGCAGGGCGCGTTAGTTGAGCAGCTAGTGAGGCCTGTTGGCAAACAGATTCCAGCAGTACACGAGGAACCAGTGGCGCAATCGGTATCAGCTTGGCAAGTATCGAATGGCGTAGCAAGGCATAGACCAGCTGTACAAGTCTGTCCTTCGGTGCATGTTGAGTCGTCTGTGCAGGTGATCATATCTCTAGGGAGACAGAGACCAAGTCTGCAGACCTGATCGGGATCGCAGGTAGTATCGTCAGAACATGTGGGAAGAATCGAAGGAAGGCACAAGCCTGACGTGCAAGTCTGAGCAGCCAAGCAATCAGCAGTGGTAGTGCAGCTCTGCAACGTCGAGGGAAGACAGGTGTTAGCTTCGCAAACCTGGCCAGTAGCACAATCAGTGCTAGTTGCGCACGTAGGGAAAATAGTGGCCAAGCAAAGTCCGGCTGTGCAGGTCTGGTCCTCTGTGCAAGTAGAGTCGTCAGTGCAAGGCGCAAGGTCTCTGGGAATGCAGAGGCCAAGTCTGCAGACCTCATCGGCATCGCAGGCAGTGTCATCGGAGCACGTAGGCAGGATCGAAGGAAGACACAGGCCTGACGTGCAGGTCTGAGCAGCCAAACAATCGGCCATGGTAGTGCAACTCTGCAGGGTCGAGGGAAGACAAGTATTGGCTTCGCAGACGTTACCGCTAGTGCAGTCCGCATCAGTTGAGCAGGTAGGGAAGAGCGCAGGCAAGCAGATTCCAGCTGTGCAGGTTTGTTGATCTGTGCAGTCGTCGTTGGTGGTGCAAGTCGCAAGGTCTCGAGGAATGCATACTCCAAGTCTGCAAACTTGATCGACATCACAGCCGCTGTCGTCTGAGCAGGTAGGGAGGATAGTGGGGAGACAGATACCTGCAGTGCAGCTCTGGGTAGTGAGGCAGTCACTAGAGGATGTGCAACTCTGAATAGTAGAGGGTAGACAGATGTTCGCTTCGCATGTCTCGCCAGTGCTGCAATCGGCATTCGAAGAACAGGCTGGGAAGAGCGTAGGAAGGCATATACCAGCTGTACAGGTCTGAGTGTCGGTGCAAGTATCATCACTTGTGCAAGTTGCAAGGTCGCGAGGAATACAAACGCCAAGTCTGCAGACCGAGGTGGCATCACAGCCACTATCATCCGAACAGGTTGGCAAGATAGTGGGGAGGCACATTCCTCCTGTACAGCTCTGGGTAGCAAGGCAGTCACCAGATGTTGTGCAACTCTGGAGAGTGGAAGGAAGGCAGGTGTTCGATTGGCATGTCTCTCCAGTCCCGCAGTCGGCGGTTGTGGAACATGTAGGGAAGATTGTCGCAAGGCAAATACCGGCTGTGCAGGTCTGGGAGTCGGTGCAAGTATCGTCGCTAGTGCAGGGTGCAAGATCGCGAGGAATACAGACACCAAGTCTGCAAACGGAGTTGGCATCGCAGCCAGTATCATCTGAGCAGGTAGGCAAAATTGTTGGAAGGCAGATTCCAGCAGTGCAGCTCTGAGTGGACAAGCAGTCACCTGAAGTTGTGCATGTCTGAACAGTCGGAGGGAGACAGAGACCGGCCTCGCAGACATCTCCAGTGGTGGAGCAGTCCGCGGAGGTTGAACAGGTAGGGAGAACTGTGGGAAGGCAAATGCCAGCAGTACAGGTTTCCGATTCGGTGCAGTCAGTTGACGTAGTGCAGACAGTGAGGGTCCTTGGAACACAAACACCCAGGCGGCATACGCCATCAGCAGTGCAGTCTGTATCGTCAATACAAGTGGGAAGAATTGTCGGGAGACAAATGCCACCGGTGCAAGTTTGATCCTCGGAGCAGTCAGCGTTGGTCGAACAAGTGGGAAGCTCAATCGGCAAGCAAATGCCCGCGTCACAAGACTCTCCACTGTCACAGTCGGAAGCTTGTGTGCAAGTAGGGAAAATTGTCGGCAGGCACACGCCAGCAGTGCAAGTGTCGGTATCAGTGCAGTCCTCGGAAGTGACGCAGGTGGTCAGAACCTCAGGAACACAGACGCCCAGTCGACAGACGCCGTTGTCAGCACTGCACTCAGAATCCTCAGTGCAAGTGGGCAAGATCGACGGGAGACAAACGCCGGCAGTGCAAGCTTGGTCGGCAGAGCAGTCGGCGACAGTAGTACAGGTCTTGATCGTGGAGGGGAGGCAGATGCCGCCCTCACAAACCTCGCCATTTGTACAGTCGGTATCGGCGGTGCAGGTTGGGAAGAGAGTAGGCAGACAGAAGCCAGCGGTGCAACTTTGAGCAGATGTGCAGTCAGAAGAACTGGTGCACGCGGTGAAAGTGCTAGGAATACAGAGACCGAGTCTGCAAACCGCGTTGTCGGTACATTCTGTATCGTCGGCACATGTGGGTAGAATAGATGGAAGGCAGAGTCCACTAGTGCAAGTTTGGTCGCTGGGGCAAGTTGAGCTGTCGGCGCAAGATTGGATGCCCTGTGGAAGGCAGGTATTTGATTGACAAGTCTGGCCGGATCCGCAGTCGGAGTCGAGTGTGCAACCAGGGAAGAGCTTGGGGAGACAAAGACCAGCACTGCAGACCTGGCCATCGGAGCAGCCAGTGTCATCAGTGCAAGGGATAAGATCTCTGGGAATACAAACGCCCAATCGGCAAACCTCGGTATCACTGCAAGTTGAATCATCAGCACACTGAGGCAGGACCGATGGTAGGCAAACGCCAAGAGTACAGGTCTGGGAGGATGTGCACTCAGTGTCGCTTGTGCAAGTGTCGAGGGCATCGGGGAGGCAGAAGCCGCCTGTGCAGACCTCGCCAGTGCTGCAGCCTGCATCATCCGTGCAGACGGGGAAGATGGTGGCAAGACAGATTCCGGCGGTGCAAGACTGGTCCGCAGAACAATCAGCGCTATCCGAGCAGAGAGATAAATCTCGAGGAACGCAAACGCCAAGTCGGCAGACGTCTGTGGCGCTGGTGCAATCGGTATCGGCCGTGCATGTGGGCAGTATAGCCGGGAGGCATATGCCGCCAGTGCAGGCCTGGCTCGTTGTACAGTCAGTGTTGCTTGAACAGCTTTGGATACCCTGGGGCAGACAGAGACTGGCCTGGCAAGCCTCGCCAGTGCTGCAATCCGTGTCAGAGGTACAGCTGGGGATGACTTCAGGGAGACAGAGTCCAGCAGTGCAAACCTGTTGGGTCTCACACTGATCATCAGCAGTACAAGGAGTCAGGACATCAGGAACACAGAGTCCGACTCGGCAAACCTCATTCTCGCCACAGCTGCTATCCGCCGTGCATGTGGGAAGGAGATCTGGCAAGCAGACACCACCGACACATGAAGTTTGAGCAACGGTGCAGTCCGTATCAGATGTGCAAGTGGTCAGAGTGTCTGGAAGGCAAACACCACCAGTGCAAGACTGGCCTGACTCACAATTGCTATCTGTTGTGCAAGGCGGGAATACAGCAGGGAAGCAGATGCCGGCGGTGCAAACCTCGCTGCTGGTGCAGTCGGTGTTCGCAGTGCAAGTTGTAAGGGTCTCGGGCAGACATAGTCCGAGTCGGCAAATCTGCTCGCTGCCACAATCTGTGTCGAGCGTGCAGGTAGGCAGAGCATCGGGAAGACATATGCCAGATGTGCAAGTCTGACCTGTAGTACAGTCTGCATCGGCTTGGCAGGTGTCCAGACCAGTAGGAAGACAAATGCCCGCGAGGCATGAGTCGCCATCGGCGCAGTTCTGATCTGTGGTGCATGTTGGGAAAATGGCCAAGCAGATTCCGGCAGTGCAAGTTTGACCAGCGGTTGTGCAATCGGCATCGGCTGTGCATGTCGTGAGAGCATCTGGAAGACACAATCCGAGGCGACAAATCTCCTGGTCACCGGTACAATCGCTGTCGGCAGTGCAAGTAGGCAAGAGAGATGGAAGACAGACACCAGAAGTGCAAGTCTGAGCATCCGTGCAAGGCGTATCACTGTCACAGGATTGTAGCCCGGTAGGAAGGCAGGTTCCACCAAGGCATGACTGTCCATCACTGCAATCGGTTGGGCCGGTACAGGCAGGGAAAATCTTGGGTAAGCAGATTCCAGCAGTGCAAGATTGGTTCTCGCCGCAGTCGGTATCAGCCGTGCAGGTAGTGAGGGCTTCGGGGATGCAAAGCCCAAGACGGCAGACCTCTGCGTCACCGGTACAGTCAGTGTCTGTAGTGCAGGTAGGTAGGTCTCCTGGGAGACAGACACCTCCAGAGCTACAGGTCTGGCCAGTGGGACAAGCTGTACCATCGGCACAGGACTGCAAGCCCTGGGGCAGGCAAATGCCTCCGAAGCATGTTTGTCCATCTCCACACGTTGTATCGTCGACGCAGTCGGGGAAAATCTTTGGCAGACAGATGCCCGCAGTGCAATCTTGGCCAGTGCCACAATCGGCATCAGCTGTACAAGTCGTGAGAATCTCAGGCAAACAAAGGCCGAGTCTGCAGACCTGCGAATCGCCAGTGCAGTCGCTATCGATGGTGCAAGTGGGCAGATCTGCGGGAAGACAAACTCCAGACACACAAGACTGTGCGGTCGAACATTCGGTACCAGTTGCGCAGGTCTGCAATACGTCTGGAAGACAAACTCCTCCTAGGCATGATTGATCGTCTGTGCAATCCGTGTCGGTAGTGCAGTCAGGGAAGATCTTAGGGATGCAGATGCCAGCGGTGCAAGACTGGTTGTCTTCGCATGCACTGTCAGACGTGCAGGGAGTGAGAATCTCTGGGAGACAGACTCCAAGTCGACACACTTCCTGAGTGCCAGTGCAATCAGTGTCAGTGGTACAAACAGGAAGATCTGACGGAAGGCAGACTTCGTTGGTGCAAGCCTGGCCGCTCGGGCAGATTGATCCATCTGAGCAAGATTGCAGGCCAGTGGGGAGGCAAATGCCGCCCAAACAGGACTCCGAGGCTCCGCAATCTGAGTTGAGCGTACAATCAGGGAACAAGGTAGGCACGCAGATGCCAGCAGTGCAGGACTGGTTGCTGTCGCAGCCATCATCATTTGTGCATGGAGTGAGAGTTGATGGGAGACACAACCCGAGTCGACAAACCTCCTGAACGCCCGTACAATCGGTATCAGTTGAGCAGAGTGGAAGATCCGCAGGAAGGCAGATTCCGGCTGTACAGGATTCGCCAGTGGCGCAGCCAGCGTCGTTTGTGCAAGTCTTGAGTGTTTCAGGAAGACAAAGACCAGCAAGACAACTCTGTCCTTGGTCACAAGAGGAGTCAGTTGTGCAAGATGGGAAGATCTGGGCAATGCAGATGCCAGCAGTACAGGACTGGTTATCCTCGCATGTAGCGTCAGACGTGCACGGAGTCAAGAGTTCAGGGAGACAAAGGCCAATCCGGCAGACCTCCTTGTCGCCAGTACAGTCAGTGTCGGTTGTACAGGCAGGTAGATCCACTGGGAGGCAGACTCCAGAGGCGCAAGTCTGACCATCGGGACAGGTCTGAGTTTCACCACAAGTCTGGAGGGTATCCGGAAGGCAAATGCCAGCGGTACAGCTCTGTCCTTGGTCGCAGGTGGTGTCGTCGGTGCAGCTTGGGAAAATTGTGGGAACACAAATGCCAGCAGTGCAAGTTTGATCGGCACTGCAAGTAGCATCGGATGTGCATGGGGTAAGGATTTCAGGAAGACAAAGTCCAAGGCGGCAAACCTCTCCAGTGCCGGTGCAGTCGCTATCGAGAGTGCAAGTGGGCAAATCTGCTGGGAAGCAGACTCCGGATGTGCATGACTGGCCATCGGGGCAGGTCTCGCCCTCGCCGCATGTGTTGAGGGCATCGGGGAGACATATGGAGGCAAGGCAGGATTCTCCTTGTTGACAGTTGGCGTCAGTTGTGCAGGTAGGGAAGACCTTGGGCAAGCAGATTCCAGCAGTGCAAGATTGGTTTTCACCACAATCAGTATCTGCTGCGCAAGTGGCGAGGGCTTCGGGGAGACAAACTCCCAAGCGGCAGACCTCTGCATCTCCGGTACAATCGCTGTCGCCGGAACACGTTGGGAGATCGAGTGGAAGGCAGACGCCCGCTGTACACGTTTGGCCCTCGGCGCAAGTAGTGTCAGTGGTGCAAGTTTCCAAGCCGACAGGCAAACAGATTCCTGCGAGGCAAGATTGGCCCTCACTGCAGTTATCATCATCTGTGCAAGTCGGGAATGTAGGCAGGCAGAATCCGCCGGTACAGGCTTGGCCTCCGGTGCAGTCGTCATCTGTGGTGCAAGCGTCAAGAGTTGTAGGGATACAAACACCAAGGCGACAGACTTCGTCAGCACCGCACTCATTATCGAGCGTGCACAGAATCATGGCGTCTGGAAGGCAGACTCCACCAGTGCAAGTTTGGCCAGCTGCACAAGTCTGTGCATCTCCACAGGCATCCAAAACTGAAGGCAAGCAAACACCACCGAGACAAGACTCATTCTCGGCACAGGTCTGATCGGACGTGCAAACCGGGAAGATCTTGGGGAGGCAGATTCCAGCAGTACACGTTTGTTCGGTGGTGCAGTCACCGTCGGCCGTGCAAACGTCAAGAAGCTTGGGAAGACAGACTCCAAGGCGGCAGATTTGGTCAGTACCACATCCGCTGTCGGCAGTACATTGACGGAGATCGATGGGAAGGCAGACCCCAGCTGTACAAGTCTGTCCTGTACCACAAGTTTGTGAATCGTCGTCGCAAGACTCCAGTCCTGAAGGAAGACAAGTGTCTCCGAAGCAGGACTGCCCTTCGCCACAACCGGTATCGTCAACGCAGGTAGGGAAAATCTTTGGCAGACAGATTCCCCCGGTACAGGATTGATTTTCGCCGCAGTCGGCCTCGGCCGTGCAGACAGTGAGAATCGCAGGAAGACAGAGTCCAAGTCGGCACACATCCCCGGAAGTGGTGCAGTCGCTATCCTGAGCACAAGTGGGCAAGACAGTGGGGAGACAGACTTCGGATGTGCAAGATTGGCCATCGGGACACGTGGGGTTGGCGCCGCCGCAAGATTGCAAACCTGTAGGAAGACAGAATCCGCCAAGGCAGGATTCGCCAGCGCCACAGCTTGAGTCGAGGGTGCAAGTAGGGAAGATCTCTGGCAAACAAATGCCAGCGGTACAGGCTTGACCATCTGTGCAGTCGGTATCAGCGGTACAGACAGTAAGTAGCTGAGGAAGGCAAACTCCAACGCGACAAACTTGGTCCGCTGTGCAGTCGCCATCCTCAGTACAGGTTGGCAATGTAGCCGGAAGACAAACACCAGATGTGCAAGTTTCTCCATCAGAGCAAGTGCTGTCAGTCTCACAAGACTGGAGGCCTTCAGGAAGACAAGTGCCTCCGAAGCAAGACTGGCCGTCGGCACAGTCGGTGTTTGCAGTACAGGTAGGGAAGATGGTAGGCAAGCAAATGCCTGCGGTACAGGACTGGTCTGAGGCACAGTCGGTATTGGCAGAACAGACATTGACAACGCCAGGAACGCAAAGGCCGATTCGGCAGACGTCTCCAGTAGTTGTGCAGTCGGTGTCGGTGTCGCAGGTAGGTAGGATGGTAGGCAAGCAGACACCAGCAGTACAGGTTTGGCCTGCAGCACATTCTGTACCCTCAGGGCAGATAGTAAGAGTCTCAGGGAGACAAACGCCTGCGAGGCAAGACTCGCCCTGACTGCAGTCGGCGTCAACTGAGCAAGTCGGGATGAGAGTGGGCAAGCAGAGACCAGCGGTACAAGTTTGGTCTACAGCGCACTCGTCTGAAGTGGTGCAAGTATTCAAGGGATCAGGCAGGCAGACTCCCAATCGGCAGACTTGGCCATTGCTGCAGTCAGTGTTGGCACTGCAGGTAGGCAAGACCTCCGGTAGACAGACTCCGGAAAGACATGTAAAGCCATCTGCGCAGGCGGACTCAGGACCGCAAGACTGTAGAGTTGATGGGAGGCATGTTCCGCTGATGCAAGATTCGCCATCACCGCAAGTGTCGTCAGAGGCACAAGCTGGGAAGATGCTGAAAAGACAGATGCCTGCTGTACAAGCCTGGTTCTCTTCACACTGCTCGTCGGTGGTGCAGGTAGCGAGAGTGTCGGGAATACACACGCCAATGCGGCAGACCTGTCCAGTGCCGGTGCAGTCGCTATCAGCACTGCAGGTCGGCAAGACGTCGGGTAGACAGACTCCAGCTGTGCAAGTCTGTCCGGAGCTGCACTCGTCGCCGGTTGGGCAAGAGGTGAGACCCGTCGGGAGACAAGTCTGGGCGGTGCAGGTTTGGCCAGTGGGACATTCGGTACTGTCGAGACAAGCTGGGAAGATGGTCGGGAGACACAGGCCAGCGGTACAGGTCTCGGTAGTTGCGCATCCGGAGTTATCTTGACAGACGGTGATGATCTGCGGAAGACAGAATCCAAGTCTGCAAACCTCGTCGCTATCGCAGCCAGCATCTTCTGTGCAGGTAGGGAGAGTGGAGGGAAGGCAAATGCCGGAGACACAGTCTTGGCCATCAGCACAAGCCTGGGTCGCAGAGCAGGTAGGCAGAACAGATGGGAGACAGAAGTTAGCTGTGCAAGTCTCCCCAGTAGGGCAGTCGGTGTCTGACTGGCAGGGAGGAATGAACTCGGGGACGCAAAGTCCGGCGGTGCAGGCCTGGCCTGTTTCGCAGTCGCTGTCTGCAGAGCAGAGAAGCTTTGGTAGACAGAAACCAGCCGTGCAAGATTCAGTGGCGGTACAATCGCTGTCGGCTGTGCAGGTTTCGACAATCGGCGGAAGACAGATGCCAAGTCGACAAACCAATTCGCTGAGACAATCGGAATCGGCGCCGCAAGGAGGCAGGATTGAAGGGAGGCAGACGCCTCCGGTACAGGTCTGGTCGGCGGCGCAGGCGGGATCAGTAGCACCGCCACAAGACTGTAGGGTAGTTGGCAGACAGAAGCCAGAAGTGCAAGCTTCGCCAGTTGCACAATCGGCCGCTGTGGTGCATGTGGGGATGAGCGCTGGAAGACATAAACCAGCTGTGCAAGTCTCGGTGCCAGTTTCGCAGTCGGTGCTGGACTGGCAAGTTGTGACGGCCGGTGGGAAGCAGACGCCGAGTCTGCAAACGTCGCCAGAAGTAGTGCAGTCAGAATCAGCAGCGCAAGTAGGCAGGATAGTAGGCAAGCAGACTCCCGCTGTACATGTCTGGTCGTCGGCGCAGGCGGCATCAGTAGCGCCTCCACATGACTGTAGGGTAGTGGGGAGGCAGAAACCAGAAGTGCAAGTTTCGCCGCTTGAGCAGTCGCTCGTAGTTGCGCACGTCGGGATAATTGCTGGAAGACAGAGGCCAGCTGTACACGTCTCAGTGCCAGTTGCACAGTCGCTGTCGCTTGCGCATGTCGTAAGCACGGGTGGGAGACAAACGCCGACAACGCAGACGTCTCCAGCAGTGGTGCAGTCAGAATCAGCTGTGCAAGTGGGCAGGACCGAGGGCAGACAAACGCCGCCCATGCAGTCCTGGTTTTCATCACAATCCGATTCAGCTGTGCAAGTCTGGAGGGTCTCGGGCAAGCAGAAACCACCAGTGCAGGTTTGACTGCTTGCGCAATCGGCCGTGGTCGTACACGAAGGAAGAATCGTGGGAAGGCAGACGCCAGCTGTGCAAGTCTCGGTACCGGTTTCGCAGTCGCTGCTGCTCACGCAAGTTGTGATCACCGGCGGGAGACAGACGCCCAGGGCGCAGACATCTCCAGAAGTGGTGCAGTCAGAATCAACTGTACAAGTGGGCAGGATTGAAGGCAAGCAGACACCGCCAGTGCAGTCCTGGTCTTCATCGCAATCGGATTCAGCTGAACAGGTCTTGAGGGTATCCGGCAAACAGAAGCCACCGGTACAAGTCTGATCAGTTGTGCAGTCAGCCGCGGTAGTGCACGTAGGGATAATAGTTGGGAGGCAAAGGCCAGCTGTGCAAGACAGTCCGGAAGTGCAGTCGGTGCTAACTGTGCAAGTTGTGAGGATAGGTGGCAGGCAAACTCCCAGTGTGCATACATCTCCAGAAGTTGTGCAGTCCGAGTCCGCGGTACAAGTGGGCAGGATTGAGGGCAAGCAGAGTCCCCCTGTGCAGTCCTGGTCTTCGTCGCAGTCAGACGCAGCTGTGCAGGTCTGGAGTGTATCGGGCAAGCAGAAGCCACCAGTACAATCTTGTCCAGCTGGGCAATCGGCCGTGACCGTGCAGGCGGGAATAATTGTTGGCAGGCAGATTCCAGCTGTGCAAGATTGGTCGGAAGTGCAATCGCTATCACCTGTGCAAGTCTTGACCACGGGCGGGAGACAGACGCCAATCGTGCATACGTCTCCAGCAGTAGTGCAGTCCGAGTCCGCAGTGCAGGTAGGGAGGATTGAGGGTAAGCAGAGCCCTCCTGTGCAGTCCTGATCTTCATTGCAGTCAGAATCAACTGAGCAAGTCTGAAGAGTATCAGGCAGGCAGAAGCCAGCGGTACAAGCCTGACCAGTCGCGCAATCGGCTGTGGTCGTACAGACAGGAACAATTGTAGGCAGACAGAGTCCAGCTGTGCAAGATTCGCCAGAGGCGCATTCGCTGCTGGCCGCACAAGTCGAGAGAACCTGAGGAAGACAGACACCGAGGCGGCAGACGTCACCAGAGGTAGTGCAGTCAGAGTCCGCAGCGCAGGTAGGTAGAATCGAAGGCAAGCAGACACCTGCGGTACAATCCTGACCGTCGTCACACTCTGAGTCGGCTTGGCATGACTGGAGAGTTTCAGGCAAGCAGAAGCCGGCCGTACAAGCCTCGCCAATGCTGCAATCGGCTGTGGCAGTGCAAGTGGGAATAATGGTTGGGAGGCAGAAACCAGCTGTGCAAGTTTCACTGGAGGCGCATTCACTGGTGGCTGCACAAGTTGTGAGGACCTCAGGAAGACAGACACCGAGTCGGCAGACGTCTCCAGTATTTGTGCAGTCAGAATCAGCACTGCAGGTAGGCAGGATCGAAGGCAAGCAAACTCTTGCGGTGCAAGCCTGACCGTCGTCACACTCAGAATCGGTTTGGCATGTCTGGAGAGTGCTCGGAAGACAGGTACTAGATGTACAGGTCTGTCCGGTGCTGCAATCGCTATCGTCGGTACAGGTGGGGAAAATCTCGGAGGGGAGACAGAAGCCGGCCGTACAAGTCTGGTCGCTTGTGCAGTCGGTGTCAGACGTGCAAAGAGCAAGTTCCTGAGGAATACACAAGCCAATTCTGCAGACCTCCCCGGTTGCGGTGCAGTCAGAGTCTGCACTGCAAGTAGGTAGTATAGTGGGCAAGCAAACTCCAGCTGTGCATGATTGACCAGTGCTACACTCGGAATCGGATTGGCAAGTCATCAGAATATCGGGCAAGCAGAATCCAGATGTGCAGGTCTGGTCAGTAGTGCAGTCGGTGTCATCTGTACAGACGGGGAAAATCGAAGCGATACAGAAACCGGCAGTGCAAGTTTGGCCCGTCTCGCAAGTCGAATCATCAGTGCAGAGAGCGAGGTCCTTAGGAAGACAAACGCCAATTCTGCAAACCTGATCGCTGGTGCACTCGGAGTCGGTCGTGCATGTGGGAAGAAGCGTGGGAAGGCAGACGTTCGAAGTGCATGATAGTCCGGTACCGCACTCAGTGTCAGTGGAGCAAGATTGGAGGCCTGTGGGCAAGCAGTTTCCACCTGTGCAAGATTCGCCAGCGCCACAAGTGTCGGAAGACGAGCATTCAGGGAAGATATCCGTGATATCAGGGAGACAGAGGCCAGCGGTACAGGTCTGCCCGGCTGTAGTACAGTCACTATCCTGTTCGCAGGAAATGACGATTTCGGGAAGACAGACTCCAACTGCAGAGCACTTGAGGTCGTTTGTACAGTCGGAATCAGATGTGCATGCCGGCAGGATAGTTGGAACGCAGACTCCAGCAGTGCAAGTCTGGTCTGAAGCACAAGTCGTGCTGTCAGAGCATGTATCCAAGATTGAGGGAACACAAAATCCAGCAACGCATTGCTCCGTGTCCGGGGTACAGTCAGAGTCGCCTGAGCATTGGGGCAGGATGGACGGCAAGCAGAGGCCAGCCGTACAAATCTCACCCTCCGTGGTACAGTCGGTATTTTGTTGGCAGGCGTTGATGATTTCAGGAAGGCAGACGCCAATGGCAGAGCATTTGAGATCATTGGTGCAGTCGCTATCAGCTGTGCATGTAGGTAGGATGGTTGGAACACAAACGCCAGCTGTGCAGGTCTCATCTGTAGAACACTCTGTGCCACCAGGGCAAAGGTCGAGAATAGCTGGGGCACACAATCCGGCCACGCATTGCTGATCAGTTGCACAGCCAGAAGTTGCTGTACAAGTGGGTAGGAGTGAAGGAAGGCAAATGCCGGCCGTACACTTCTGGTCCGTGGTGCATTCGGTATCCTGTTGACAAGTGACAATGATTTCAGGCAAACAGACGCCAAGTGCGGAACACTTGAGGTCGTTGGTGCAGTCACTATCAGACGTGCAGGTAGGTAGAATAGTCGGAACACAGACTCCGGCCGTGCAGGTTTGCCCAGTGGCACATTCTGTGCCCTCAGGACATGTTTCCAGGACTGAAGGAACACAGAAGCCTGCGGTACATGTTTCTGTAGCAGCATCGCAATCGGTGTTGGTTTGGCATACTGGTAGAACTGAAGGCATGCAAATACCGGCAGTACAAGCTTGGCCATCTAGACATGTGGTGCTGTCTTGGCAGGCGGTGAGAATCTCGGGGAGACAGAAACCCAGTGCCGAGCACTTGAGAGTATCTCCACAATCGGCATCAACCGTGCAAGAAGGCAAGATGGTTGGGATACAGACACCTGCAGTACAGGTTTGATCTGCCGCACATTCTGTACCGCCAGGGCAGGTATCAAATACAGATGGGACGCAGAGTCCGGCAACACATTGCTCGGTAGTAGCGTCGCAGTCTGAACCGTCCTGACAGATGGGTAGGAGAGTGGGGAGACAGAAGCCTGCCGTGCAGGTCTGATCCGTTGAACACTCGCTAGTCTCCTCACAGGCGGTAAGGACCTCGGGAAGGCAGACGCCGAGGGTAGAACACTTGAGGTTGTTGGTACAATCGGCATCTGAGGTGCAGGTAGGGAGGACAGTTGGAACGCAAACGCCTGCGGTGCAGGTTTGGTCTGCGGTACAAGCAGTGTTATCGGCACATGTGTCGAGAACAGCAGGAACACATATTCCAGCAAGACATTGCTCCGAGGTACCGGTACAGTCTGAATCTGCCTGACATGTAGGAAGCAGTGATGGAAGGCAGAACCCGGCTGTGCAGGTCTGATCCGTTGAGCACTGGCTGGTCTGCTGGCAAGCAGTAAGGATTTCAGGAAGGCAGACGCCGAGCACAGAGCATTTGAGGCTGTCGGTACAATCGGTATCTGTTGTGCAGGCAGGGAGAATAGTGGGAAGACAGACACCTGCGGTACAGGTTTGGTCAGTCGTGCAAGTTGTGTCATCGACACAGGTGTCGAGAACAGCAGGAACACAAGTTCCAGCAACACATTGCTCCGAAGCGCCGGTACAGTCAGAGTCGGCCTGGCATGTAGGTAGGAGTGAAGGGAGGCAGAAGCCGGCGGTACAGGTTTGCTCCCCAGAACACTCGCTAGTCTGCTGACAAGCGGTGATAACCTCCGGAAGGCAGACTCCGAGCGCGGAACATTTGAGACTGTCGGTACAATCGGTGTCTGTCGTGCAGGTAGGGAGGATGGTAGGAACGCAGACTCCAGATATACATGTGAGGTCCTCTCCGCAAACGCCATCGGAACATGTGTCCAAGACGGATGGAACACAGATGCCGGCAGCGCATTGCTCCGTGTCGGCGGCACAATCTGTATCAGACTCGCAGCTGGGAATGAGTGAGGGAAGACAGAGACCTGCTGTACAGGTCTGGTCTGTTGAACACTCGCTAGTTTCCTGGCATGCAGTGAGGATTTCCGGAAGACAGAAGCCGAGTGCGGAACACTTCAGGCTATCAGTGCAGTCGGAATCGACGGTACAGGCAGGGAGAATAGTGGGAATGCATACTCCAGCTGTGCAGGTTTGATCGGCAGCGCATACGTTGTCAGGGCAAGTATCCAACACAGATGGAACACAGAGTCCAGCAACACATTGCTCGGTATCGGTGACACAATCGGTATTGGACTCGCAAGTTGGGATGAGTGAGGGAAGACAGAAGCCCGCGGTACAAGTCTGGTCCGTGGGACACTGGCTAGTCGTCTCACAAGCGGTGATGACTTCCGGAAGACAAACACCAGCTGCAGAACATTTGAGGCCATCAGTGCAGTCGGAGTCGGCTGTACAGGCAGGAAGAATGGTGGGAACACACACTCCGGCTGTGCAGGTTTGGTCTTGGGCACAGATGCCATCAGGGCATGTGTCCAAGATGGTCGGAAGACAGATTCCAGCAACGCAGGTTTCGGTTGTTTGGCAAGTGGAGGAATCCTGGCAGAGAGGTATAATGGTAGCCAAACAAATTCCAGCTGTGCAGGTCTGATCATCGGCGCATCCAGTAGAATCCTGGCACTGAGTGATGACATCGGGGAGACAGACGCCAATGGCGGAACACTTGAGGCCATTGGCACAGTCTGTGTCCGTGGCACAGGCAGGGAGGATTGTAGGAACGCAAACTCCAGCTGTACATGTTTGGTCTGCAGCACATACACCGTCAGGGCAAGTCTCCAATACAGATGGGAGACAGAGCCCGGCAACGCATTGCTCCGTATCGGGAGTGCAATCGGCGTTGTCTGAGCATACGGGCAAGATCGAAGGCAAGCAGATGCCAGCGGTACAGGTCTGATCTCCGGTGCATGTGGTATCGTCCTGGCAGAGGGTGATGATGTCTGGAAGACAAATGCCGAGAGCGGAACACTTGAGGCTGTTGCCACAATCGGTGTCGGTGGTGCAAGGAGGCAAGATTGTAGGAATGCAAAGACCTGAGGTACAGGATTGACCTTCACCACATTCATTGCCGTTAGGGCAAGACTGTAGCGCAGAGGGGGCGCAGATGCCTCCCACACACTTCTCACTAACATCGCATTGGCTGTCCTGCTGGCAAGACGGCAGAATGGAAGGAAGACAGAAGCCGCCAGTGCAGGACTGGTCAGCTCCGCATTCACTGCTCTCTTGGCAGGTTGTAAGAATCTCCGGCAGACAAACGCCCAGGGATGAGCATTTGAGGCTATCAGTGCAGTCGGTATCAGTCGTACATGTAGGCAAGATGGTAGGAACGCAAACACCTGCTGTGCAAGTCTGTCCAGTGCTGCAGGCTGTGCTGTCAGTGCAAGTGTCCAAGATAGCAGGAACACAGAGGCCAGCAGCGCACTGCTCGCCATCCTCGCATTCCGTGGCATCCTGACAAGTGGAGAGAATTGCGGGAATACAGAGCCCGGCTGTGCAGGTTTGGTCAGTTCCGCATTCGCTAGTCGCCGCGCAAGTAGTGACAATGTCAGGGAGACAGGTGCCAAGTGCAGCTGAGCATGAGAGACCAGCTCCGCAGTCGGCATCGGTAGAACATGTGGGCAAAATGCTTGGGATGCAAACTCCAGCTGTACAAATCTGATCTGTGGTACAACCTGTGTTGTCAGAGCAAGTTTGGAGGGCTGAAGGCAAACAGTAACCAGCCACGCATGCCTCGGTAGACTCGCAGTCGGTGTCGGCTTGGCATGTCGGGATGAGAGAAGGCAGACAGAAGCCGGCCGTACAAGTCTCACCACTCGAGCATGCAGTATTGTCTGTGCAAGCGGTGATGACTTGAGGAAGGCATACACCTAGAGCAGCAGAGCATTTGAAGGAATCGCTGGCGCAGTCGGCATCGCTTGTACAGGTAGGCAAAATAGTCGGCACGCAAACTCCAGCTATGCAAGTTTGGTCAGCGGCGCAGTTTGTCGAATCGGTGCAAGTATCCAGAATTGAAGGAAGACAGATTCCTGCCAAACAGGTCTCCGTGGTGGTGTCGCAATCGGCATTGCTCTGGCAGGTTGGGATGATGGGAGGTAAGCATAGGCCAGCTGTACAGGTTTGGCCACCAGTGCATGTGCTGTCATCCTGACAAGTGATGACGATCTCGGGGAGACAGACTCCAAGAGCCGCGGAGCACTTGAGGTTATCGCTGGTGCAATCGGCATCACTGGTACAACTCGGTAAAATCGTAGGCACGCAGACGCCTGAAGTGCATGTCTGACCTGCATCACAGGTTGTGCTGTCGGCGCATGTGTCCAAGACTGAAGGAACGCATAGTCCTGATACACATGTTTCCGTGGCTGCATCACAGTCGGCGGTACTCTGGCATGTTGGTAGCAGCGAGGGCAGGCATAGGCCGGCAGTGCAGGATTGGGCTTCAGTACATGTGGTATCATCCTGGCAGAGCGTAATGATCTCTGGTAGACAGATTCCGAGGGCCGTAGAGCATTTGAGGTCGTTGGTGCAGTCAGAATCACTCGTGCAAGTGGGGAGTAGCGTGGGTACGCATACACCTGAAGTACACGTCTGGCCTTCATCACAGCCTGTGTTATCAGTACATGTATCCAAGACTGAAGGAAGGCATAGTCCTGCGATGCATGTTTCCGTAGCTGTATCACAGTCGGCACTGGTTTCGCACGCAGGTAAGATGGAGGGCAAACAGACACCAGCGGTGCATGATTGGCCACCGGTACATGTGCTATCGTCCTGGCAGGTAGTGATGACTTCGGGGAGACATACTCCCAAGGCAGCCGAGCATTTGAGCCCATCGGTGCATTCGGAGTCAGTTGTGCAAGTTGGGAGTATGGTAGGGACACAAACGCCTGCAACGCAGGTTTGGTCTGCGGTACACTCTGTTCCCTGAGGGCATGTATCCAAAACTGAAGGAACGCACAGCCCTGCGACACAAGTCTCAGTAGCAGTATCACAGTCGCTGTTGCTTTGGCATGTAGGCAAGATCGAGGGCAAACAGAGACCAGCGGTGCAAGATTGACCACCAGTGCACGTGCTGTCATCCTCACAAGTGGTGAGGACCTCTGGAAGGCACACTCCCAAAGCAGCCGAGCATTTGAGCCCGTCGCTGCACTCAGAATCGCTGACACAAGTCGGGAGGATAGTTGGGACACAGACGCCTGCAGTGCAGGTTTGGTCTGCAGTACACTCCGTACCACCGGGACACGTATCCAAAACCGCAGGAAGGCAGAGTCCTGCCACACAGCTTTCAGTAGTTGGGGTACAATCGCTGTTGCTTGAGCATGTCTTGACAATTGGCGGGAGGCAGAGACCAGCGGTGCAAGTCTGTCCGCCAGTGCATGTGCTATCATCCTCACAGGTCGTGACAACCTCTGGTAGGCATACTCCCAAAGCAGCGGAGCATTTGAGGCCATCACTGCATTCGGAATCGCTGACACAGGTAGGCAGAATCGTGGGAACGCAAACGCCTGCAATACAAGTTTGGTCTGCAGTACACTCTGTTCCCTGAGGGCATGTGTCGAGAAGCTTAGGGACACAGATTCCTGCTACACAGCTTTCGGTGGTTGTGTCGCAATCGGTATTGCTTTGACATGTCGGGACAATTGGTGGCAGGCAAAGACCAGCGGTGCAAGTTTGATCGCTAGGACATTCGCTAGTCTGCTCGCATGTAGTAACAACCTGAGGAAGACAAACTCCTAAGGCAGCGGAGCACTTGAGTCCCTCACTGCACTCAGTATCGCTCGTACAAGTAGGCAGGACCGTGGGAACACAGACGCCTGCAGTGCAGGTTTGGTCTGTGGTGCATTCTGTACCCTCAGGGCATGTGTCGAGAAGCGAAGGAAGACAGATTCCAGCCACACAACTTTCAGTGGTTGTGTCGCAATCACTATCGCTTTGACATGTGGGAATAATTGGCGGGAGGCAAAGACCAGCGGTGCAAGTCTGACCGCTAGGACATTCGCTAGTCTGCTCACAAGTAGTAACAACCTCGGGAAGACAGACTCCCAAGGCAGCAGAACACTTGAGTCCATCACTGCACTCAGTGTCGCTTGTGCAGGTAGGCAGAATCGAAGGAACGCATACACCTGCGATACAAGTGTCATCAGTAGGGCAAGGGGTGCCTTCGGGGCAGGTATCCAAGACTGAGGGAACACATAGGCCTGCGAGACAGGTATCAGCGGTCGAGGCGCAATCGCTGTTGGTTTGGCACGTAGGCACGATGGTGGGCAAACAGAAACCGGCTGAACAACTCTCGCTTCCGGGACAGGTGCTCGAGTCTTGACACGAGGTGAGAGTGCTTGGTAGACAGGTTCCAAGGTCGGTGTTGCATTGGAGGCCATCGCCGCAGTCGCCCTGAGTAGCGCAACTCGGCAAAATGGTAGGAACACAAACGCCTGATATGCAAGTTTGGCCTTCAGAACAAGGAGTTCCGTCAGGGCATCTGGGGAGAAGATCAGGGAGACATACTCCGCCAACACAGCTCTCTCCAGAATCGCAACCGGCATCATTCTCGCAAGAGGGAAGGATAGAAGGAAGGCAGATTCCGGCTGTACATGTCTGATCAGTTGCGCACTCGCTGGTAGCTTCGCAAGTGATTATAATCTCTGGTAGACAAACACCAAGGGCGGCGGAACACTTGAGATCGTTCTCGCAATCGGCGTCCGTCTCACAGGTCGGTAGTACTATTGGAACGCAGACACCGGCTATGCAGGTCTGGCCCTCAGCGCAGTTTGTGCCTTCAGGGCATGTCGGAAGAACATCAGGGAGACAAAGTCCGCCAGTGCAGGTTTCGCCAGTGCTACAATCAGCGTTGGCCTGGCAGGTGGGGATGATGTCGGGAAGGCAAAGACCAGCTGTGCAGGTTTGGTCGGCTCCACACTCAGTCGTATCTTCACAGGTGGTAATGATTTCTGGAAGACAAACTCCAAGGGCAGCGGAACACTTCAAGCTACTATCGCAATCGGCATCAGTGACGCAAGAGGGGAGAATAGTGGGAACGCAAACGCCCGATGTGCAGGTTTGGCCTTCGGCACAGCCTGATCCACTGGGGCATTGATCAAGAGCCTGTGGGAGGCAGACTCCGGCGACACACGCGTTACCAGTGTCGCAGTCGGCATCAGCGGCGCAAGTTGGTACAATCGGCGGGAGACAGAGACCAGCTGTACATGCCTGGCCGCCTGAGCATTCGGTGCTATCTTGGCAGGTAGTAATGATCTGTGGTAGGCAGACTCCAAGAGCCTCCGAACACTTGAGACTGGGATCGCTGCAGTCGGAATCGGTAGTACAGGTAGGCAAGATAGTTGGAATGCAAACGCCTGCAGTGCAAGTCTGCCCAGCCGCGCAATCGGTGTTACCAGCAGGACATGTGTCCAAGATGGATGGAAGGCATACTCCAGCGACGCAGTCCTCAGCAGATGCACAATCCGTGTTTTGCTGGCAAATAGTGAGGATGGACGGGACGCAGAAGCCGCCCGCACAAGTCTCATCAGCTGTACAATCGCTGGTTTGCGTGCAGGAAGTGATGACTTCGGGAAGACACACTCCGAGAGCGGCCGAACACTTGAGACTGCTATCGCTGCAGTCCGCATCGGACGTACAGGTCGGTAGGATAGTTGGGATGCAAACACCAGCGGTACAGGTCTGGCCTTCAGAACAGGTGGTATCGCTCGTGCATGTATCCAAGATGGATGGAAGGCATACTCCAGCGACACATTCCTCAGTCGTGGCACAGTCCGTATTTTGCTGGCAGGTAGGAATAATAGGAGGGAGACAGAAACCAGCTGTGCAGGACTGGTCTGAAGGACATGTGCTGGAATCCTCACAAGAGGTAATAACCTCAGGAAGACAGATTCCGAGAGCAGCTGAGCACTTAAGACCACTCTCAGTACAGTCGGCATCGGTGGTGCAGGTGGGGAGGATAGTTGGGACGCAGACACCGGCTGTGCAGGTCTGTCCTTCAGAGCAAGCAGTGCTATCTGCGCAGGTGTCCAAGATGGAAGGAAGGCAAACTCCTGCGACGCAGTTCTCAGCAGATGCACAATCCGCGTTTTGCTGACAGGTGGGGATGATTGTAGGAAGGCAGAAACCGGCTGTGCAGGTTTGGTCTGAAGGACATGTGCTAGAATCCGCACAGGCGGTAATAATCTCAGGGAGGCAGATTCCGAGAGCTGCAGAACACTTGAGGTTATCAGTGCAGTCGGAGTCAGCCGTGCAAGTAGGCAAGATCGTGGGGACACAGACGCCTGAAGTGCAGGTTTGGCCCTCAGCACAGGTGCCACCGGGACATGTGGGGAAGATTGATGGGACACAAGTTCCCGACACGCACTGCTCGGTGGTCTCACATCCGGCGTCATTCTCACAAGTGGGAAGAAGTGAGGGCAGGCAAAGACCAGCTGTGCAGGTCTCGCTGCCTGTGCACTCGCTGGCATCCTGGCAAGTGATGATGATCTCGGGAAGACACACTCCAAGAGCGGCCGAACATTTGAGATTGGAATCGCAGTCGCTATCAGATGTGCATACGGGCAGAATGGTCGGGAGACACACTCCAGCTGTACAGGTCTGGCCCTCGGCACATTGACCATCGGGGCAGGTATCCAGGACAGCTGGAACGCAGATGTCTGCAACACATTGCTCTGTAGATGAACAATCGGCGTCGACAGTGCAAGTAGGGATGAGTGACGGGATGCAGAAGCCAGCTGTGCATGTTTCCTCGGCTGAGCAATCGCTGGTAGCTGTGCAAGCGGTGATAATTTCCGGCAAGCAAACACCAAGAGCTGCTGAACATTTGAGATCATTGGCACAGTCGCTGTCCGAAGTGCAGGTAGGCAGGATAGTCGGAACACAAACACCTGCGATGCAAGAGAGGCCTTCGTCACAGTTGCCATCGGTACAAGTATCCAAGATTGAAGGAACGCATAGCCCGGCGACGCACTGCTCGGTAGTTGAGCACTCGGTGGCGTCCGTGCAGAACGGGATGATTGATGGGAGACAGAGGCCAGCTGTGCAGGTTTCCTCAGTTGAACAGTCGCTTGAAGCCGTGCAAGTGGTGATAACCTCTGGCAGGCAAACACCAAGAGATGTAGAGCACGTGAGGCCGCCGGTGCAGTCAGTATCGCTTGTGCAAGTAGGCAAGACGGTTGGCAAGCAAACGCCGGCGGTACAGGTCTGGCCTTCATCGCAATTACCATCGGGGCAAGTATCCAGGACAGAAGGAACGCAGATTCCAGCCAGGCAGTCTTCAGTTGCAGAACAGTCCGTGGCATCGGTGCAAGTGGGGATAATTGAGGGGAGGCAGAGGCCAGCTGTGCAGGTCTCATCGGTTCCACATTCGCTGGTCTGCGCGCAAGTGGTAATGACCTCGGGCAAACAAACTCCCAAGGCAGTTGAGCATTTCAGGGGATCTGTACAATCAGTGTCGCTCGTGCAAGTCGGCAGAATAGTTGGGACGCAAACGCCTGCAGTACAAGTCTGATCGGCGGAGCAAATGCCGTCGGGGCAGGTATCCAAGAGCGCAGGAAGGCAAACGCCAGAGACACACTGCTCAGTGGTTTCGCAACCAGCATCGGTCTCACAAGTTGGGAGAATTGAGGGGAGGCAAATGCCAGCTGTGCAGGCCTGGTCCCCTGTGCACTCCGAGGCATCCTGGCAGGCAGTGATGATCTCTGGGAAGCAGACGCCGAGGGCAGCCGAGCATTTGAGTCCATCGCTGCATTCAGCATCGCTGGTGCAAGCCGGCAAGATCGTAGGGACGCAAACTCCTGACGTACACGTTTCTCCTGTAGCACAGTTGCCGTCGGGGCAGCTCTGCAAAGCCGAGGGAACGCATAGACCAGATAGACAGGTTTCAGTATCAACATCGCAGTCCGAGTCGCCTGAACAGAAGGGCAAGATTGAGGGCAGGCAGAGACCAGCAGTGCAGGTCTGATCCGCACTACAGTCAGAGGTGGCGGTACAGAGGGTGATAACTTCGGGAAGACAGATTCCGAGGGCGGCAGAGCACTTAAGTCCGCCATTACAGTCGGTATCTGACGTGCAAGTTGGCAAGACAGTGGGAACACATAGGCTCGCGGTGCAAGATTGGCCTTCAGCGCAGTCGGCTTCGGTAGTGCAAGTGTCCAGGACCGAGGGGACGCAGAGTCCGGCAACACACCGCTCAGTATCAGGTGTGCAGTCGGAGTTGGTTTCGCAAGTTGGTACAATGGAAGGAAGGCATAGACCAGCAGTACAGGATTCGCCGCTGGCACATTCTTCGGTGCTTTCGCAGGCTGTAATGACTTCAGGGAAGCATACACCAAGGGCAGCCGAACACTTGAAGCCGCTGGTACAGTCCGAATCGGCTGTGCAAGTGGGCAAGATGGTGGGAATGCACACTCCAGCGGTACAGGTTTCACCATCACCGCAGGCGCTTTGATCGGCACAGAGATCCAAGATCGATGGGACACAGAGTCCAAGTGCGCACTGCTCAGTGTCAGGTGTGCAGTCAGAATCAGTCTCGCAACTGGGCAGAAGCGAAGGGACGCAGAGACCAGCAGTACAAGACTCGCCCGTGGTGCATTGGTCTGTGGTTTCGCAAGCTGTGATGACCTCAGGGAAGCAGACGCCAAGTGCAGCTGAGCATTTGAGGCCGCTGGTGCAGTCCGAATCAGTTGTGCAAGTGGGCAAAATCGTCGGAAGGCAGACCCCAGCAGTACAGGTTTCACCAGAAGCGCAAGCACTTTGATCGGCACAAAGGTCCAAGATCGAGGGCACGCAAACTCCGAGTACGCACTGCTCGGTTCCGGCTGTGCACTCAGAGTTGTCTGCACAAGTAGGGATGATAGTAGGAAGGCAGAAACCAGCTGTGCAGGTTTGAGACTCTCCACACTCACTAGTATCCTCGCAGGCGGTAATAACCTCTGGGAGGCAGATTCCAAGTGCAGCTGAGCATTTGAAGCCACCAGAACAGTCCGTATCAGTTGTGCAAGTGGGCAAAATCGTAGGGACGCAGACTCCTGCTGTGCAAGATTGATCCGCCTCGCAAGTGCTTGCGTCGGCGCAAGTCTCCAGGATCGCAGGGACACACGACCCGGCGACACACTGCTCGTTGGTGGAGGCGCAATCGGCATTGACCTCGCAGTTCGAAAGAACTGAGGGGAGACAAACTCCTGCGGTGCAAGACTGGCCTTCGGAACATTCGCTGGTTTGCGCGCATGCAACGATGATTTCGGGAAGACAAGTTCCTAGGGCAGCGGAGCATTTGAAGCCGGCGCTACATTCTGTGTCTGATGCGCAAGAAGGCAAAATAGTAGGGACGCAGACACCTGCGATACAAGTTTGGCCTTCACCGCAAGTAGATCCTTCTGGACAGGTATCCAGGACTGAAGGGAGACAAAGCCCAGCAATACAGTCCTCGGTGGAGGAACAGTCGCTATCAGTTGCGCAGTTGGAAAGGACTGAGGGGAGACAGAAGCCGGCTGTGCAAGTCTCGCCATCGGAGCATTCGGTACTTTGCGTGCAGGCAGTGATGATTTCCGGGAGACAGATACCAAGGGCGGCCGAGCACTTGAGGCTGTCGGTACAGTCGGTGTCTGACGTACACGTAGGTAGGACCGTAGGTACACAGGCCCCAGCGATACAGGATTGGCCTGTGGCACAACCAGTTCCGCTCGGGCAAGTTTCAAAGACGGATGGGATGCAAGTGCCAGCGACGCAAGTCTCAGAAGAGGAGCAGTCGGTATCCTGCGCGCAGGTTGGGAGAATCGAAGGAAGACAGAATCCGGCTGTGCAGGCTTGTCCATCGCCGCAGTCAGCATTTGCCTGGCAGGATGTGATGACCTCCGGGAGGCATATTCCTAGCGCGGCAGAGCATTTGAGGCTATCGGAGCAGTCCGCATCAGTGGCACATGTCGGCAGGATAGTCGGGACACACACGCCTGCAATGCAGGATTGATCCGTGCCGCATTCCGTTACGTCTTGACAAGTGTCCAAGATCGAAGGAAGGCAGAGTCCACCGATACAGCTTTCATCGGTGGAGCACTCAGAGGCATCCGCACAGAACGGTATAATTGATGGCAGACAAAGACCAGCTGTGCAAGTCTCGTCACTTCCACACTCGCTAGTATCCGCACAGGTGATGACGATCTCAGGGAGACACACGCCGAGAGCAGCGGAGCATTTGAGGCCGTTGCTGCAATCGGAATCTGTGGTACAGGATGGCAAAACGCTGGGGATACATACGCCGCCTGTGCAAGATTGACCGGTTTCGCAGTCAGCTGCACTCGAGCAGGTATCAAGGACAGAGGGGAGACAGAATCCACCAACACACTGCTCAGAGGTAGCGCAGTCGGTATTAGTGCTACAAGTAGGGATGAGTGAGGGGATGCAAAAGCCACCTGTACAAGCCTCTCCTTCTGCGCAATCGGTGGAAGCCTGGCAGGATGTGATAACATCTGGAACGCATACACCGAGGGCGGCGGAGCAGGTGAAGCTGTCTGTACAGTCCGCGGCGGACGTACAAAGAGGCAAGATGGTGGGGATGCAGACGCCTGCTGTGCAAGATTGACCGTCCGCACAGTCAGCTATGGTTGAACAGGTCTCCAAGATTGAAGGAAGACAGAGTCCAGCAACACACTGTTCGGTGGATTGACAGTCGGCGTTGGCAGAGCAGGTGGGCAGGATTGCGGGGAGGCAGAGGCCGGCTGTGCAGCTCTCTCCAGTTCCACACTCGCTGGTCTGCTCGCAAGTGGTGATAACCACAGGGAGACACGTTCCAAGGGCAGCGGAGCATTTGAAGTTGGCACCACAATCGCTGTCAGAGGAACATTCGGGCAAGATGGAGGGAAGGCATACACCTGCGGTGCATGTCTGGCCATCGCCACAGCTCGAATCGTCGGTACAAAGAGGGAGTATGTCAGGAAGACATACTCCAGAAATGCAGTTCTCACTACTGTCACAATCGGACTCGTCTTGACAAGTCGGGAGGACGGTAGGAAGGCAAAGCCCTGCTGTGCAGGAGTCGCCATTGCTACATGTGGAATCATCCGTGCAAGCAATGAGAATGCTGGGGAGACAGACTCCGAGCGGAGAGCAGGTTTGACCTGCACTGCAGCTGGAGTCGGATGTACAGGTGGGCAAGATGGTGGGCAAACATACACCTGCGGTGCAAGTCTGGTCATCGCCGCACGCTGTATCGTCGGTACAAAGAGGGAGTATGTCGGGGAGACATAGTCCTGCCACACAGTTCTCGCTCTCACCACAGTCCGACCCGTCTGCACAGGTAGGGATGATAGTGGGAAGGCAAAGGCCGGCGGTGCAGCTTTCGCCAGAACTGCATGAGCTATCATCACTGCAAGGTGTGATGATGGTGGGTAGGCAAACGCCAAGTGGGGAGCAAGTCTGACCACTGGTGCAGCTTGAATCGTCGGTGCAAAGCGGTAGAATGGTTGGGAGGCAAACACCTGATGTACAGGTTTGGCCGTCAGCGCATTCGGTTCCGGCTGGACAGAGAGGCAGAGTATCAGGGAGACAAAGGCCTGCAATGCAGTTCTCGCTAGCTCCACAGTCTGAAGAATCGGCACAGGTTGGTAGAATAGACGGGAGACAGAAACCTGCGGTGCAAGCATCGCCACCAGTGCAGTCTGAATCCGCCGTACAGGCAGTGATGATTTCAGGGAGACAGTATCCCAAAGCCGAGCACTTCAGGGGATCGGTACACTCCGAATCAGTTGTGCAGGCTGGCAGGATGGAGGGGATGCACACGCCTGCAGTACAGGTCTGGCCAGAGGTACATGCAGTTTGATCTGCGCAGAGGGGTAGAACTGCAGGAAGGCAGATGCCAGCAACGCAGTTGTCGCCATTGCTGCAATCGGCGTTCACTTGGCAAGTAGGGATGATGTCGGGAAGACAAAGACCGGCTGTGCAAGCGTCACCGCCAGTGCACTCGGAATCCGAAGCGCAAGTAGTGATGATCACAGGCAGACAGTATCCCAGAGCCGAGCACTTCAGAGGGTCGGTACAGTCCGAATCAGTGGCACAAGCCGGCAGAATAGTGGGAATGCATACACCGGCAGTACAAGTCTGACCTGTAGCACATTCATTGCCAGTTGGGCAGATGGGGAGATCATCGGGGATGCAAACTCCTGACAGGCAGTTGGATCCCGTGTCACATTCGGTGGTATCCCTACAGAACGGAGGGATATTGACGAGACAGAGTCCAGCAACGCAAGCTTCGGCTTCACCACAGTCAGAGGCATCAGTGCAGGTCCCGAGGGCGGTTGGCAAACAGTATCCGATTCCAGAACAGGCGTACCCATCACCGCAGTCGGCAGTGGTGGTGCAAGTAGGCAGGACATCGGGGATGCAAACGCCGGCGCGACAGCTCGAGCCCGCAACGCAGGCCGAGTCATCGCTGCACAGAGGGAGGATGTCAGGGAGGCAAATTCCTGCGACACAGTTCTGTTCTCCTTCGCAGTCGGCGTTGACTTCGCAGACCGGCAAGATTGTCGGTATGCAGATGCCAGCCGCACAGGTATCACCAGCGGTGCAGTCAGTAGTCTCAGCACAAGTGGTGATAATCTTAGGAAGACAGAATCCAAGAGTGCATACAAGTGAGCTATCTGAGCAAGGCTCATCATCCGAACACTGGGTAAGGTCAGACGGAAGACAGACGCCTTCAGTGCAGGATTGTCCACTGGGGCAAGTCTCGCCATTGGCACAAGTAGATAGAACCTTGGGAAGACAGGTCTCGGCGACGCACATCTGATCAGCGGTACAGTCTGAATCAGTGGCACATTTACCGAGTAGCTTATCGAAGATGGTGCAAAGTCCATCAATGCATGTGCAGAAACCGCCTGGGATACAAAAGCTGTCTGTCGACTGGCAAATCGCGTTGTCGGTACACTGTATGGTGTTCACGCAGATGCCAAACTGACATTCCTGGCCAGTCGGGCAGGGCTGAGTGGTGCTGCACAGGGACAGGTTGTCCACGAGTGTACAGAAGCCGTTATTACAGATGCAAAGTCCGAATGCGCAAAGTCCGGCGCCAACAGGACAATCCTCATTCGTAGCACACTGGGTCGCAGTGTCCTTGGGTGTGCAAGTTCCGCCTTCACAGACTTCGTCGATGGCACATTGAGCGTCAGACGCACAGTTGGTAGCAGCTGTACAGGTTCCCGATGTGCAGGTCTCGCCACTACCACAATCAGCATCAACACTGCACCCAGATGAGGTGCAGGTTCCGGAGACGCAAGTCTGCCCGCTGGCACAATCGGTATTGGCAGTGCAGGTCGATGCGGTACATGTTCCGGAGACGCAGGTCTGGCCGCTGGGACACTGGTTATCCGCTGTACAGCTGGTAGTAGAGGTAGTGCAGGTCCCGGANACNCAGGTCTGGCCNCTGGGACATTGGTTATCAGCAGTACAGCTGGTAGTAGAGGTTGTGCAGGTTCCAGATACGCAAGTCTGGCCACTGGCACACTGGTTATCGGCAGTGCAGCTGGTAGTAGAGGTAGTGCAGGTTCCGGAGACACAAGTCTCACCAGCGGCACAATCGCCATTAACAGAGCAGGCAGGGCTAGGTGGAGTACAGGTTCCCGAGACGCAAGTCTCACCAGCGGCACAGTCGCTATTGACAGAGCAGTCAGAACCAGACAATGGGGTGCAGGCTCCCGAGACGCAAGTCTCGCCAGTTGCACATTCAGAATCGCCAGAGCAGGGCACATCAGCAATACAGGTCCCAGAGGAACAGCTTGCGCCAGTGCCGCAATCGTCGCTGACGGAACATTGAACCGGGGTGCAGGTGCCGGCATCACAAGTTTGACCTGCGGGACACTGAGCGTTGGTGGTGCAACCAGTTGAAGGCGTACAAGTGCCAGAGACGCAGGTTGAGCCCGAGGCGCATTGCTCATTCGCTGTGCAACCATTTGGCACACAAGATCCAGAAATGCAAGCCTCCCCAACTTGACATTGGTTGTTGGTTGCGCAGGGAGCTGGGGGTGTGCAAGTTCCTGACTCGCAGGTCTCCCCTGTCGCACATTGCGAATTAGATGTGCAGTCGGATGGAGAGCAGCTTCCCTGTACACAACTTTCTGCAGAACCACACTGGGCGCTAGAAGTGCAACCAGATGAAGTACAGGCCCCCGATACACAAGTCTCGGGGGTGGTACAATCAGCGCTGGAGTCGCAATCGGAGCCGGAGCCGGCGATGCAGGTTCCAGAAGAACATGTCTCCCCAGTGGCACATTGGCTGTCAATGGTGCAAGCTGTAGGAGAACAAGTTCCAGAGATGCAGCTCTCGCCGGTGCCACATTGAGAGCTTTCAGTACAGGCGGAAACAGTGCAAGTTCCGGACACGCAGCTCTCGCTGGTGTCACATTGAGTGCTGTCGGTACAGCCAGAAGCAGTGCAAGTTCCGGAGACACAGCTCTCGCTAGTACCGCATTCAGAGCTGTCGGTACAGCCAGAAACAGTGCAGGTTCCAGAGACGCAACTCTCGCCGGTGCCACATTGAGAGGTGGCGGTACAGCCAGTAGCAGTGCAGGTGCCAGAGACGCAGCTCTCGCTGCTATCACATTGAGAACTGTCGGTGCAGCCAGATGCGGTACAAGCTCCAGATACACAGCTCTCGGTGGTGCCACACTGAGAACTGTCGGTACACCCAGAAAGAGTACAAGTTCCGGAGACACAGGTCTCGCTGGTGCTACATTGAGAGCTGTCAGTACAGCCAGATGAAGTACAGACTCCAGATACACAGGTCTCGGGAGCGGTACAATCAGCACTAGAATCGCAGTCAGTACCGGAGCCGGTGATGCACGTTCCAGAAGAACATGTCTCTCCAGTGGCACATTGGCTGTCAATAGTACAGGCTGTGGAGGAGCAAGTTCCTGAGATACAGCTCTCGCCGGTACCACATTGAGTGCTTTCGGTACAGCCAGAAGCAGTGCAAGTTCCGGAGACACAGCTCTCGCTGGTGGCACATTCAGAACTGCTGGTGCAGCCAGAGGGAGTGCAGGACCCAGAGACACAGCTCTCGCTGCTTCCGCACTGAGAGCTGTCGGTACAGCCGGAAGTAGTACAGGCTCCGGATATACAAGTCTCGGGGGCGGTGCAATCGGCACTGGAGTCGCAGTCGGTGCCGGAGCCGGCGATGCAGCTTCCGGAGGGGCAAGTTTCGCCAGTCGGGCATTGGCTGTCAGTGGTGCAAGCTGCAGAAGAGCAGGTTCCAGATACGCAAGTCTCAGGGGGAGAGCACTCAGAGCTGGATTGGCAGCCATTTCCAGAGCCAGCAGCGCAAGTGCCTGACGTACAAGTCTCGCCGGTGGGGCATTGGCTGTCAATGGTGCAAGCTGTGGAGGAGCAAGTTCCTGAGACGCAGCTCTCGCCGCTTCCACATTGAGAGCTGACGGTGCAGCCTGACGTAGTGCAAGTTCCGGACACGCAGGTCTCGGGGTCGGTACAGTCTGCACTAGAGTCGCAGTCGGTGCCGGATCCAGCAATACACGTTCCAGTTGAACAGGTCTCGCCAGTCGGGCATTGGCTATCGACAGTACAGGCTGTGGAAGAGCAACTTCCAGAAATGCAGCTCTCGCCGCTTCCACATTGAGAGCTGTCAGTGCAGCCAGAAGGAGTGCAGGTTCCAGAGACGCAGGTTTCGCCGCTTCCACATCGAGAGCTGTCGGTACAGTCCACCGTGGTGCAAGCTCCGGACACGCAAATCTCCAAGCTGTTGCAATCTGCACTAGAGACACAATCGGCGCCGGAGCCAGCGGTGCACACTCCGGCGGGGCAGGTCTCGCCAATCGGGCATTGGCTATCGAGAGTGCATGATTGAGAAGTGCAGGTTCCAGAAAGGCAGCTCTCGTCGGTTCCACATTGAGAGCTTTGAGTACAGCCTGAAATAGTACAGGCTCCAGATACGCAGCTCTCGCCACTTCCACATTGAGAACTCTCGGTACAGCCCGAACTGGTGCAAGCTCCAGAGACGCAAGTCTCGGGGGCGGTGCAATCAGCGCTGGAGTCACAGTCAGTGCCGGAGCCGGCGATGCATGTTCCGGATGAGCAAGTCTCGTCAGTGGGGCATTCGCTGTTAATGGTGCAGGCTGTAGAAGAGCAAGTCCCAGAGATACAACTCTCGCCAGTTCCACATTGAGAGCTGTCAGTGCAGCCCGAAATAGTGCACGCGCCAGAGACACAAGTCTCGGGGTTAGTGCAGTCAGCGCTGGTTTGGCAGTCATTTCCAGAGCCAGCAGCACAAGTGCCTGACGTACAGGTCTCTCCTGATGGACATTGGGTATCGGTTGTACAGTCCGTAGATGTACAACCACCGGAAACACAGCTCTCGCCTGAAGCGCACTGGGTGCTAGTAGTGCAACCTGAGTTAGAGCAGGTTCCAGATATACAGGTGTCGGGGGTGGTGCAATCAGCGCTGGATTGGCAGCCAGAATCGGAGCCAGCAACACAAGTGCCTAACGTGCAAGACTCTCCTGTTGGACACTCAGGGTCAGTTGTACAATCCGTAGATGTGCAACCACCGGATACACAGCTCTCGCCTGAAGCACACTGGGTACTAGTAGTGCAACCAGAGCTAGAGCAAGTACCAGATACACAAGTATCGGGGGCGGTGCAATCGGCGCTGGATTGGCAGTCAGAATCAGAGCCAGCAACACAGGTGCCCAGCGTGCAAGACTCTCCTGTTGGACACTCAGCGTCATTTGTGCAATCTGTGGCTGTGCAAGCGTTTGAAACACAACTTTCGTCGGAATCACACTGAGAACTAGCAGTACAGCCAGAGGTAGTACACGCGCCAGAAACACAAGTCTCAGGGGCGGTGCAATCAGAGCTGGATTGGCAGTCACTTCCAGATCCAGCCGCGCAAGTTCCTGATGTGCATGTCTCGCCGGTAGGGCATTGGCTGCCAATGGTGCAATCTGTAGACGTGCAAGCGCCGGATACACAGCTCTCGCCAGAACCGCATTGGGTGCTAGTAGTGCAGCCAGACGTAGTACACGCTCCAGATACACAAGTCTGGCCGTTAGGGCAGGTATCGCTGGTGGTGCAGCCGGTAGTTGAAATAGGACTACACGTTCCAGAATTGCAAGTCTCGCCAGTAACACATTGAGTGTCATCTGTGCAGTCCGTAGCTGTGCAGATGGTTGACACACAGCTTTCACCAGAGCCACATTGGCTGCTGGATGTGCAAGGGGAAGTGGTACAGGCTCCAGAGACGCAAGTCTGGCCGTTGGGGCAGGTATCACTGGTAGTGCAGCCAGTGGTCGAGATAGGTGTACACATTCCGGAAGTGCAGGTCTCGCCAGTAACACATTCGGTGCTATCTGTGCAGTCTGTGACTGTGCAGACATTTGACACACAGCTCTCACCGGAGCCGCACTGAGTGCTATCAGTACATCCGGAGGAAGTGCAGGCGCCAGACACACAAGTCTGGCCGTTGGGACAGGTATCGCTGTTGGTACAGCTAGTGGTCGAGACAGGAGTGCAAATTCCGGCACTGCAGGTCTCACCAGTTGCACACTGGGTGTTATCTGTGCAATCTGTAGATGTACAAGCGTTTGACACGCAGCTCTCGCCAGTACCACATTGACTACTAGACGTGCATGCTGTGCAAACTCCAGCATCACAGATTTGTCCATTAGTACAGTCAGAGTTGCCAGAGCACCCAGTTGAAGCAGTGCAAAACCCATCTTGACAAGTCCCAATATTGCAATCAATATCGAAAAAGCAAGTGCATCTACCGGAGTCGCAGCTGTGCCCCGGCTTACAATCCCCATCAGTAGTGCATGCAGTAGTGGGTGTTGCGCAGACGCCAGATTGGCAGGTCTGTCCACCAGTACACTGAGAGTCATCGGAGCAGGTAGTACTGGGTGTGGAGCAGACTCCAGATTGGCAGGTCTGCCCATTAGAGCACTGNGAGTCANNGGNGCANGTCGTGCTAGGTGTTGTGCAGACACCAGACTGACAGGTTTGCCCACCGGTGCACTGAGAGTCAT